>JAJOZX010001442.1:695000-891316 GCA_023014485.1 Bathynomus jamesi | reverse complement strand
CGTCCAAACTAACTTTAGCAGGAACTCCGGCGGTAGGGAGGACATGACTTCCCGAATTCGGTCCTCCAGTTCTTCCAATGTCGTCGGTTTTGTGCGGTAGACTTCTTCCTTACCCACCCCCAAAGAAAGAAGTCGCACGGTACCGCTGAAAAAACGGCCAGAATCGGTTCAGTGTAACGGTGTGGTGTGTGGTATGACCTCAGATCAGGTTGTGGGCCCGTTCCTTTTGCGCAACACCATGAATGCTGAGCGTGGTACCTTGTATGTTGCGAAACGAGGTCTGGCCGGGGTTGTCAGCACATGGGAGAACATCGACGATCTGATATTTATGCAAGATGGCGCCCCTCCGCACTTCGCTCTTGTTGTCCGTGAGTGGCTGGATGCCCACTTCCCTGGGCGTTGGATGGTCGTGTGGTCCACATCAATGGCCAGCCAGGAGCCCCGACTTGACACCGTGGCGACTTCTTTCTTTGGGGGTGGGTAAGGAAGAAGTCTACCGCACCAAACCGAGGACATTGGAAGAAACTGGAGGACCGAATTCGGGAAGTCATGTCCTCCATCCCGCCGGAGTTCTGCTAAAGTCAGTGGACGCCATTCCTGGGCGGCTCCAGAGCTGGGTGGAAAGAGTTGGAGCCCACATTGAATTTTAGAGAAAACTACCATGTATGCCTACCTTTTCATATTTGTTCTTCTGAAATAAATGGATAATATACGTATTTTTTTACCAATCCCCAAAATAGGGAGCTACTTTCCGCCCACCCTGTTATATGTATATATATATATATATATATATATATAGTATATATATGTATATATATATATATATTTATATATATATATGTGTAATATATATATATATATATATATATATATATATTTTATATATATATATGTGTATATATATATCTATATATATATATATATATGTATATATATATATATCCCGCAAGGGGGTTCTAAGCTCGTGCTCTTGAGTGCTCTTTGTGCTCGTTTGTACGTGCTTGTTCCTGGAGGTTTCACGTGCGCCCTCCCGGCCCTAGCACCCAAGGATGATGGGGCTCGACCCTGCAGTCCTTGTCATCCTTGGTCTTTTTCCACTTCGACTGCCCTCCACCCTTTCTTTTTCCTCTGTCTTTCCTCTCACTTTTTCTTTGTTTTTTCCGCTGAGATATGCCCTTTAAATAGAGGCGAATGTATATATATATATATATGTATATATATATTATATGTATATATATATTATTATGTATATATATATATGTATATAGTATATATAGCATATATATATATATATGTTATTTATGTATATATATATTATCTATATGTATATATATATATGTATGTATATATATGTATGTATATATATGTATGTATGATATATGTATATATGTATATATATATATGCATATAACTGCAATGACCGCGCAGTATATAATTGAATAGAAACGACATAAGTGGTAAGGAACGTTTCTGCACACGAGGAGAGAGATAACGAATAAATGAAAAATGAGGCGAACGCTGGGAATCGAACCCAGGGCCTTCCAATTGCCGGTTGGACGCGCTACCATTATGCTACGGACCTCGCTTAATCACAAATCGAAATTCTCCCACTAGGGCAGAAACCAATGCCCTGAGAGGGCACCCTCGCAAATCGTGAATATGCGCATATAACTGCAATGACCGCGCAGTATATAAATGAATAGAAACGACATAAGTGGTAAGGAACGTTTCTGCACACGAGGAGGAGAGATAACGAATATATATATATGTATATGTATATGTATATATATATATATATATATATATATTATATATATATATATATGTGTGTGTGTGTGTGTGTGTGTGTGTGTGTGTGTGTGTGTGTGTAGCGACTGAGACGCTTTCAGATACTTTTGCGCTTCCCACACAACCACAACGAAGATGATGTTACATCGCGAGGCACACTCGAGGCATTTGCATCTGGCCCAGTCGCATCTCAACCCCCTCCTCAAACGATGACCTCAGTGACTGGAGAGATCTCACCATGTAACAAAGTGTTACAGGCCCCATTGGCCTCGTGTCATTCACCTAACTTATATAAAGAATATCATTGCCTCGCGCGTTATATAATAATGATCTCATTAATCTTGTGCACTTTATTACAATTCAATACAACTTTCATTCAAACAACTGTAACCTTATTTGTTTCACTTAAATTTTATTTATTTTGTTTAATAAAAGAAGAAAACGTACTCCATTAATTTCCTTTATTGATAACATTATTTGGTCTGCAAAAGACCATTGGTGATCCCAACCTCGATTAATCACATCACATCATAATCATCAATAACAACTTAATTATTAACACTTAATTAGCATTACTTCCACTCTATATTACAGTATATTTATTAAATTTTATATTTTTCTACAGAATAGACGTTCAAGTACTGGTCTCCAAAACATCGATGAGAATTTAGGGAAGACCTAATCCAAATCTAAGAAACATATAGTAACCCAATTATACTGATTGATCTGAACTGATCTGAATTAATTTAACCTAATCTATAATTAGACACACTGATCAAATGCTCCGTGAATGAATGCAATATTCTGCGTTTGCCAACAATAATCTTAGATACTGCGGAATGATCATCAAATGCCAGCTATTGTTAAATATTATTAAGTATATTACTCTTGCAAAGTATTTAGTACATCCACTTAAGACAGAAAAAATTCTTTTTAAATCCTAAACTGTCCAAAATTAATGGTCAAAAATTCTTTTCATTTCGAAGAATGAATGCTGTTCTCTTTTTCATACTTTCTTTCCATTCCACTTTATTTATTATCAGGAACGTTTTAGAAGGGTTCTCCGTTGCACATATCTGTGTGTGTGTGTGTGTGTGCTGTTGCTGCCCATTCATGTACTATCCATTTATGGTGTTATTTATACAGAAACTCCGTAAAAGTAATGAAAGCAATGGTTAGGGGTCTTCAGTAAAATCCTCTTCATTGCTTGATATACTACTTGCACAATGAATAAACAAATCTCTCTCTCTCTCTCTCTATTATATATATATATAATATATTATATATATATATGAGAGAGAATAACACGGATGGTTTTTTACCAATATGACCTTACCAGGATTCGATCCCGGGACCTCCTGAATAGAAGTCGACTTTCAACCTGATGTAGAATGATGGTAGCGCTCGCGACTACTACTCAGGAGATCCCGTGTTCGAATCCTGGTGGTGCATTTTTATTTCCTATATATGGTCTTCATTGACCGATTAGTAGATTAGTAGACAGACAAATATAGAAACATGAAATAATAGATACAAATCGAATTGGCCGAATGGACCTAAGATGAATAATTTTGAAGGAAGATCGATCACATAGATAAGCCATTGGGGCTTTTTATTGCGGTACACGAAGAAAAAAGGAGGAAAAGTCAGAAGAAAAGGTGAATTTACAATTTATGACACTAATTCTCTGTAATTTTGCTCAATTAAGAGTGTTTCTTCTTATATTCAATTCAGGTGAAGATACTGTGAAAAGCTTAATAAAACATGAGGTCATCATGACATTAGCCACCAGAATGGTATTATAATTAGTTCTATAATGCCCTTCGAACAAGAAAGATGCCTGCTATAATATACAATATGTATATATATATATATATATATATATATATATATATATTATATATATATATGTATGCAAAGAACGACGCTTGTATAGAAGAACGTTCCGCACAAGATGAGGAGGGAGAACGAACAAATGAAAAATGAGGTAACCACCCGGGAATCGAACCCGGAATCTTCCGATTGCCGGTCAGATATGCTATCCACTACACCATGGGCCTCGATTGATCAGAAGTCGTAATTCTCCTACATACGAGCAGAAACCAATGCCCTGAGGGGGCACCGTCCGCATGCCGCACATATATACATTTGTTCGTTCTCCCTCCTCATGTTATTTATTTCAGTGTTCCTGAGGATGTCATTAGAAGAATGCGCTTGAGCACCATTCTGTTTCCTTTTCCTTCGTGGTTATTTTCATCATAAATATTATTCACGTGCTACATATATGAAATAATTTTCACACACACACACACACACACACACACACATATATATATATATATATATATATATATATATATATATATATATATATATATAACTGCAATGACCACGCAGTATATTAATGTATAGAAACGACGTAAGTATAGAGGAGCGTTCTGCGTGGTCATTGCAGTTAAATGTACATATTCACGATTTGCGAGGGTGCCCTCTCAGGGCATTGGTTTCTGCCCTATGTAGGAGAATTACGACTTCCGACTGATCGAGGCCCGTGGTGTAGTGGATAGCATATCTGACCGGCAATCGGAAGAACCTGGGTTCGATTCCCGGGCGGTTACCTCATTTTTCATTTGTTCGTTATTTCTCTTCCTCGTGTGCAGAACGCTCCTCTATACTTACGTCGTTTCCATACATATATATATATATATATATATATATATATATATATATATATATATCTGCTGGGCAAGAAAAGGGAGCCCTCGAACTTTGGCTGTAAAATCTAAAGTTACGGTCAGATTTCAATATGTTTTTCACACCCCACAAAGAAGTAAATTTCCTATACGGTCAGCGGATTTCAAAGCAAACTAATGAAAATTACGGATTTATTGAACATCTCTTTATGCCACTGGAAATTCTCCATTTACGCTACTACTACTGCATTGTATATGCAGAAAAAAAGTTACAAAGTATACACATATGGTGCTACCTTGATGTTAAAAAAACTGCTCGATATGTTTACCACGAACTTCTATAACCTTTTTCAGTCTAGGACGGAACTCATCCATGGCTTTATTGATTTGTTCCTATGGTATCCCATTTTTCCAGAAGAAGCTGTCGTAAATGAGCGACATTTCTTACTATGACCCGATAAATTCTCTGTGACAAATTTTCCCAAAGGCCGTAATGGACAGGATTTAAATCAGGACTGTTTGGTGGCCAAATTTAATACCGCTACCTGGTATTCTTTGATATCTCTTGTTTTATCGATTTTCTTGAGAAGCTTGTCCAAACCTCCCGTAGTTGGCTTACATTAATTAAAATCGCTTTAATTATCAACTTGAACCTATAATTAGCAAGATTTTTCTGGAATATTCACCATAAATCCAATTTCTCAGCTAAAATGCTAAAAGATGGCATACAAACCATAAAATTACCTAGTACTAACCTACTAAAATTTCGTGGTTCTGTGTACCGTAGTTGCCGAGATATGAAGGATTTAAAAGGTCTCCCTTTTTTTATTGCCGACCCGACACGGCAGTAGTAGTGTAAATGGAGAATTTCCAGTGGCATAGAGAAAATGTTCAATAAATCCATAATTTTTATTAGTTTTCTTTGAAATCCCCTCACCGTATAGAAAATTTACTTAGTTGTGGGATGTGAAAAAAATATTGAAATCTGACCATAACTGGATTTTACAGCCAAAGTTCGAGGGCTCCCTTTTTACTTGCCCACCCGATATATACCTTACAACCTTACAAAGGTTCCGCGCGATGATTTCTCATTTCGCGAAGGTCAAGCTTGTCGCCCCTCCTCTCTAGTTGGCCTGGTGAAGTAGCGAGTTGGATTCTTGCGCTCTCCACCTCACATAGCCAGGTACGCCCGGCTGATCGGGGATTGTTCTGAGCCAGGCGTCTAGTCTTCTTTTGAAGATTTCCACTGCAACTCCCTTCGTGTTTCTTAGGTCTTTGGGCAACTGATTAAACAGTTTTGGTCCTCTCACTACAAAACTATTTTCTTTCAGGGTTAAGGATGTTCCGTGTCTCGCCTTCAATTTGGGAATACGACACAGTCTACCGCTTCTACTTTCCACCGTTGTTTGGGGAGTTATGGGATTCAGAGTAAGATTAGGGACTAGTTTCTCCATTATTTGCCAAGTGTAAATAATGGTGTATCTCTCTCTTCTCCTTTCCAGTGAATATAGGTCTAGTTCTCGTAACCTTTCCCAGTAATTTAGTTCTTTGCACCCATTGATCTTGGCTGTGAAGCTTCTTTGGATCCCCTCCAGCTGTCTAATGTCTTCTTTTTTATATGGGGATGTTAGGACCGAGCAGTATTCCAATTTGGGTATTATCAGGGTTTTCAGTAGAGGAATCATTACATTCCTATCCCTTCGTTTAAAGGTTCTCAATATCTGACCCGTTATTCTCTTTGCTCTGTTTACTGCTATCTTATTTTGTGTTTCAAATTTCGCATCATCTGTCATTACAACCCCTAAATCTTTTGCTCTGGAATTTCTCTGAATTTCCTGTCCATTTGGGGTATAATATTCCATGGACTTTAGGTCTTCTCTTTTTCCGTACCGTAATAGCTGAAATTTCTCGGTGTTAAACTTCATATTGTTGTCTTCAGTCCACTTGTAGATTTTGTTTATGTCGGTTTGTAGAGATCCTATGTCTTCTGGGTTTCTTATTTTTCTACTGATCTTTGTGTCATCCGCAAAGGATGTTACTGTGCTGTCTCTGGTAACGTCCTCATCTATGTCAGTTAGCATGATTATGAAGAGTAGTGGAGCTAATACTGTTCCTTGTGGTACTGAGCTGAGGACCTCTGATTCTGATGAAGATACTCCTTGTACTGTAACGACTTGCCTCCGCTCACTAAGGAAATTATATATCCATTTCCCTACTTTTCCTGTTATTCCCATATATTTCAGTTTATGTATTATGATTCCGTGGTCACACTTGTCGAACGCTTTAGCAAAGTCTGTGTATAGTACATCATAGTTTTCATTACTTTCAAGTGAATCAATAATGTTGTTGTAGTGTTCCATTAGTTGTGATAGGCATGATCTGCCTGATCGAAACCCGTGTTGGTTATCATTGAATTTTTTCTGAGTTTCCAAAAAGTCATAGATTTTCTGTCTAACTATTCTTTCAAATATTTTAGTGAGATGAGATGTAAGCGACACTGGCCTATAGTTTTTGGCCTCGGATCGATCTCCTCCTTTATATATTGGGACTATGTTCGCGCTCTTCAGGATGCCCGGTATTTCTCCCGTGTCTAATGATCGTCTCCATATCCAGTATAGGGGCTCAGCGATTGCATTCTTGCAGTTTTTGATCAGTGTGGCATTCCATTTATCCGGTCCTGCCGCTGAGTGTGTTTTTAGTTTCCCTATGGCTTGTGTAATATCATCCGTCGTAAAGTCGAAATCCGTTATACTTTCCCCTTGTGGTTCTTCTTCAAAGAACGCGTTTCTATCGCATATCAATTTGTCAGTTTTTGGGATACTGAAAGATGATTCATACTGAGCTTTTAATATTTCAGATACTTCTGTTAGATCATCAGATAAATCACTGTTCTCATTTTTTAAAGGTCCGATAGTCGCTTGGTTTTTCGACTTTCTTTTTGCGAAATTATAGAAGTACTTTGAGTTAGCCTTTATCGCTTCTATAGCGTCATCTTCTTTTTCTCTATGCTTCTCGATTTGTTCCTGTATGACGACATCGATACTTTGTAGTTTATCATTTAATATTTTTCTGATGTTGTTATCTTTACAATTACTTAATTTTGCAGTCACTCTTTTTCTCTTTCGGAACAATGCCCTCTTTTGTCTTTCGAACCTGCTTCTCTTTCCTCTTTGTTGTATCTTTGGGACATGTTTTTCCACAATTTCTAACGTCTTCTCCTCTAACGTCATTAGCATCTCTTCCGTTGTCTTGGCCTCGAAAATGGTTTTCCAATCTATTACTTCCATGCTGGATGTCACATCTTCCCAGTTTATAGCTTTGGAGTGAAAATTAAAAATTTCGAATTTGCTTCTTTCTGTTGTGCGTGTTCTTTCCTTTCCTGTTGCCTTTATATTAGTTGTTATTTCAATGATATTGTGGTCTGATATCATAGTTGGGGATATTTCTACATTATCAATTAGATTACTGTTGTTTGTGAATACCAAATCTAGGCAGTTGTTTTTTCTTGTGTTTTCTGTTATTTCTTGCGTTAACATAAATTCATCAGCTAAAGCTAGTAGCATTTTTACCTGCTCCTGGTCTTCTCGTGTGCCCCCCTTGTCCTGGTGTATACATATATTTTTTCCTATCCTTTTATATTTCATGAATGGGAAATTAAAATCACCACAGAGAAAAATATTTGGGGTTGGAGAGTGTAGATCTTTTACTAAGTTTCTTACCTCTGTAATGGAATCTGAAAATTTTGAGGTTGGCGTGTTTGGGGGTCTGTACATTACAATTAGTACCATATTTAATTTTTCAATTTTTGCTGCTACACATTCTACGTAGTTGTTTGAGGTACTTATAGCCATTTCTGCTATGTGCCTTTCGCGTGTGTAAATAGCACATCCTCCTTTACGTCTCACTGTTCTGTCGGCTCGGAGGATGTTATAGTTGTCAATTTGTATTTCTTTTTTGTCAATACAGGACTCACAATTTTCACAGTTCGCCTGGCAGTCCTTTAGATGAGTTTCCGTGAGGCATGCAAAGTCTGCTCCGGCTTCTTGCATGAGTCCTTTCAGGTATGCAACTTTGTTCGTGGACTGGTTTGATTTAAGGCCCTGTATGTTGGCTAGGATTATTTTTATTTTTTCTCTTTCTTTTTCGCATACAGGTGGTTCCGATTTGTTTTCCAATGGGGGTGCCGGTTTCGTTGCCTTGTGGTCCTCCGAGAATTTACCTCTTTTTATCTTTGTCGGTACCTGTTGTCCCGATAACGCATGAAGTGTCTTTGTTCGTACCTTCTGTCCGGCTCTCGGATTTCTATATTTATATTTGTCAGCTGGTTTTGTAATTGCTGGAGAGTATTTAGCAGCTGAAATGTGTTGGCTGCGTCTAAAAAATTGCCACTCTTCTTTGATGTTCGTTTTTTCTGTTCCCTCGTTGCGTTCCTTTGAGGGTGGTGGTATCGGCATTTTTTTTCGTATTTGCAACTCCCATATCTTTCATAAGTGTTGCAGACCGTAAGATGGTGGAACATGCATTTCTTATCAAACTTGCAGTATCCACTTGTGTAATGCATTTTGCATAATGTGGGATGTGCATATATGCATTGCCCATCCCGATATCTGCAGTTTCCTTTCGCGTAGTATTTGCATACGATATTTTCTACGCTTCTGCTTTCTTTCTTATTATTTTCCAAGTTCTTAGTTTTGGCATTATCATTATTTTTCTTTGGCTGTTTATTTTCTACGTTTTTAGTTATTATCTTTTTATCATTTCGCTCGTTGGACCGTTTGTCTACTTCGCCACTTTTACTTATTTCTTTCCTTTCATCTATGTCTTCCTTCCGTATTATATTGTTTATATCGTTATTTGTTATTAAATTGTTGTTCGTTATTATGCTGTTAATCGTTATTTCGTCTTCTCTCTCATCCACCCTGTTTTTCGTTGGGACCATTTCGGACACATGCGTCCCCATTATTTCATTCTTTTTTGTAACTTTCGAGTCTGCTATCTCCATTTCTTTAAAGACCGCGAAAGAATTTACGTCTGTGTACATGCGCCACATAGAAATTTGATCCCCACGACTTGTTTCGCGTTCGAGACAAGAGTTATTTCCCGATCATTCCAATTTATGCAGTTAAAGTCGTTTAATCGTTGGCAGAAATCACACCTAATCGCTAGGCTTTCCGTTGTTACTAAATTGCACAAATTACAGATTAAGTGAGAATTTGGACCCATATCCATGATATTCCTTAATTAGCGTAAGAAGAAATACCCACACAAATTCTTTATTTATTTTTATTTTTATTCCTGTTTCTTTCCTTTCGATGGTTGAGGGTATTTCGAGGGTTTTCTGACCTTTTTCCTGCTTTGTTTCAAACTTTCTCGAATGCTAACCGTATTTCGTTTTGAATATATACGTTAAAATTGGTGATAAATTATGTAAACTGTATTGCACTTTCTTAATTTTAATGAAATTCATGCGCGGATTCACTGATACTTTATACACTTTCGGGTGCAAACAGAATAAACCGCCGAGTAGATTATTCCCTTCTAATTTGGGTGTTAAATAGAGAGAGCAAAACAACACGTCCATTCACCACAGGGTACAAGCAACTATATATATATATATATATATATATATATATATATATATATATATATATATATATATATATAGGGATTGAACTCAGAATGGTCCCCTGAGATCTTTTATGTTACACACAGACTGTGTACAGTATATCTTCTTGGAAAATTAAATCCCACTATAGTTCGAATAAGTAATGGTAAATGACAAATACTATAGGGTGTACATAAAGTCAGGATCTATTTTTGTGAAGCACTTGGAAATTATATGGAATTCAATCATAAAATGATAAAGTGGTAACATTTATTAAATAATTAAGAGTAGGATTCGACGTGACGCCCATCAGTATCCCTGCACAGCTCAAATCGTTCCGCAGCATTTCTAAACACATTCTGGAGCATTTGCAGGATTATGTTATCTGCAGCAGTTCGTATACGTGTACGTAAGTTTTCAGGACTCGTAATCTTCGTCTGATAGACGTGCGATTTGATAAAGCCCCATGCAAAGAAATCTAAAGGGGTTAAATCTGGTGATATCTGGCCAAGGTCTGTTGCTTCCGCGTCCGATCCAGCGATTTGGAAAACGTCCATTTAGATAATCCTGAACAATTTTGGCATAGTGACAAGGAGCACCATCATGTTGATAGACGACGGTACTAACAATCCTATCCCCAATCAGCTGAGGTTCAAGGAATTGCTGCAACATGTCCAGATAAATAAGCCCCGTAACTGTAGCTTCAGCAAAGAAAAAAGGACCATAAACCTTAGATTTTGTTAAACCCATCCAGACATTAACTTTAGGTGAGTCTCTTTCCCAGTTTTGGACGAAATCATTCGGTCTTTCATCTGCCCAAATTCGACAGTAATGGCGATTTACTTCTCCACACGTATGGAAAGTGGCTTCATCACTAAAGAGAATGTTGTCCATTAAATTATCACTCCAGATTTGTTCTACGAGATCAGCACACACAGCACTTCGTCGAGGGAAATCTTCCTCATGTAAATCATGTAAAACCTGCAAATGATAGCTTTTCTTCTGCAAATTAACTTTCAGAATTTTGTGCACAGATGACGTCGGGAGCCGAGTCTGTGTTGCATCACGAACGGACGTACGTGGCTCCTCAGTGATAATTCCGCGTACTGCATTCACGGTCGTCCTGATCTTGCTTCATCATTTACAGATACCGTTCGTTTAAATTTGTTCACCAATTTTCGTATTGTCTTGTCTATTGGCCCCGGCTTATGAAATCTCCTTCTAAACTTCTCTCTGATGTCATTGTATTTCTTTCCCTCGATTCGCCAAATTACTGTTGCCACACGCTCTTCTGTATTCATTCTAAGGGCTTCTGAAAAGAAAAATAGAAAAAAATAATTATTTCACAAAAATAGATCCTGACTTTATGTACACCCGTAGTAAAAAGAAAAACGATAGTATTTGTCATTTACCATTAATTATTCGAACTATAATGAATTTAATTTTCCCAGAAGAGTTCTTTGCTTCATGCACGGTCTGTGTGTAACATATACGTATGTATATACTGTATGTATATATATATATATATATATATATATATATATATATATATATAATACAGGGTGGGCCGTAAGTTTCCATACATAGGAAAATTTAAATTATGGTCTTCACGTGCGTCGGTATTTGGATCAGCAGTTTCCGGATGCTTGGATTGGTCGGCGTGGTCCTGTGGAGTGGCCTCCCAGATCCCCAGATCTCACCCCCCTTGATTTCTATCTTTGGGGGCACTTGAAGGTCATGGTGTATCAGGAAAAGATACGGGACATAAATCATCTAAAGGAACGTATCACCAACGCCATTACAAGCATAACGTCAACTGTGCTAATGCGTGTTCATCAACAGTGGGGAACACGTATTGAAATGTGTTTTCAAAACAATGGCAACCATGTAGAGCATATTATATAAATAAAAATGGTTGTCCATAAAAAAATGTTTATTTTTCCTATGTATGGAAACTTACGGCCCACCCTGTATATATATATATAGAGGACCTAGTTTTAGCCTTTTAAGGAGATAATGATTTAATTGTATGCTAGTGATTCATTGATGCAATGACTGATTGCTTATTAATAAAAGGCTGGGTTAATAATTTATGATGTAAAGTTTCACCAATTGAAAATGGCTAAATGGAGTAGGCCACCATACTATTGAAGTGACAGGAATGGCAGCGAGGGTCACCAGCTTGGAATACACCCAAGCAAATTAATATTAAGGTTATAAAAGACACCTTATAGTTTTGTATTTTATTATGAAAATAAAGCCGTTATTTATTCACAGTGGTATAACAAAGAATTGACAGTAATTAATTGATAGTTTTACGTTATGCTTATGACATAGACTGAGCTAATAAGATGAAATGTTAATAGCTTAATTGACAAGTAATAAGTAATATACTCATTGATGGTATGTAAATGGCATGCAACCTGGCACATTGAATGGGCCTAGTAATGATATAAAGAATGCACGTGCGTTTGGTACATTGAATGGAGTACGCGTTTCGGTACACTGAATAGAATAAGTGGTTATTTGATTAAGTAGGCTAGATGATTGAATGGGCCTAGTAATGACATAAAGAATGCACGTGCGTTTGGTACACTGAATAGAATACGTGACACTGATTAAGTAGGCTAAATGATTGCATGGATGCACATAATTGATGCAGCCTAATAATAATGGATTGAAATGCTTGACAATGATTACACAAATATCATTTATATATAAGACCATATGTGATGTTAAGTGATTACGCCAAGAGAATATTTAGTTATCACATAAATATATGAATTGAACATAATAACGGATGATACGCGGAATTACGGTATCGAAATGACACTTGAATTGGAGAACAGGCCCACTGCGTTCTTTCATGAGAGTCAGTTGGAACGCTTAATTACACTTGGGGGTATATTCTACCGTTCGGCGGTAGGTTAATGTAGGCTTCACAAGAATACTTAGAATAGGCTGTACTTATCTCGGGACGATGTAAACTCTGTTGAAGGCGGGTTTGAGAGGAACCTATTACCGTAGACTCGAATTGTCGTTGTCCGTTAAGCCTCTCGAGATGATGGAGATGCTTGTTGTAGGCCTGAGGTGATGTTACTTCTCGAGGTGCAGGATGGCCTATAAATGATCTTGCAGGCGTAGGCCTGAGGTGCTGAAAATATCTCGAGGAATGTAGAGAAACTTGAAGGCTGACCTTGTAAACCGTAGGCCCGAAGTGATTCTGGTTGGGCTTCGAAGGATTGCTTCTGCAGGCGGTCTGTAGAAGGTCTTACTTGATGATAAATCGTAGGCCTTGAAGGAAGAGCAGGCAGCTCCTCCGGCAGGGAGCCGGAGGACGGTTGACTTGATGAGATCTGCTCGGCGAGGTAGAAAGCGAGTGTCTGTGTGAGTGAGTGAGAGTGAATGCGAGTGGAAGCTCGCTTTTATACGTAGTTCCTGTGACGTAGGACTTCGCGCCAAATCTTAAGACGCCTTGTCCGCGCGTCCTTTTGTTGTTAAGGCTTGCATTCGCGCCTTTTGCGAAGAAACAGACGCTTTCATTGTTCTGAATCCGTGTCCACGTGTCTTCCAAGACTGTTTGATGATAGCGTGGAAGGAAAAGATTTGTCCGTCTACTTGTTGGTCTATTTCATGTCGATCCGCTACATATATATATATATATATATATATATATATATATATATATATATATATATATATATACAGTACAGGGTGGGCCGTAAGTTTCCATACATAGGAAAAATAAACATTTTTTTATGGACAACCATTTTTATTTATATAATATGCTCTACATGGTTGCCATTGTTTTGAAAACACATTTCAATACGTGTTCCCGACTGTTGATGAACACGCATTAGCACAGTTGACGTTATGCTTGTAATGGCGTTGGTGATACGTTCCTTTAGATGATTTATGTCTCGTATCTTTTCCTGATACACCATGGCCTTCAAGTGCCCCCAAAGATAGAAATCAAGGGGGGTGAGATCTGGGGATCTGGGAGGCCACTCCACAGGACCACGCCGACCAATCCAAGCATCCGGAAACTGCTGATCCAAATACCGACGCACGTGAAGACCATAATGAGGTGGAGCTCCATCTTGCTGGAAGTAAACTGGGAAGTTACCTTCCTCGTTTAGCAGGGATGGGAAAATCTCTTCTTGCAACATGTTAAGATACCTTTCGGCATTAAGATTTCCACTGACAAAAATTGGTCCAATAATTCTGTCACCCCATATTCCGGCCCACACCATCACTTTACCGGCACCTTGCATCTTCGTCGGACTCAGCCAGTTAGGGTTAGCATTACTCCAGTAACGTATGTTTTGCCGATTAACCTCTCCATTGACGTAAAATTTGCTTCATCAGTAAACAAGATCTTAGTTGAAAAGTTTGCATCCTCGTTCACTTTGGTTAATGCCCATTCACAGAATTCCATCCGTCTATCCGGGTCGTCTTCACTCAAATGCTGTGCCATATGCAATTTGTATGGATGCCATTTGTTTGCTTTCAAAATGCGCCTGATACTCGATCTGCTGACACCACTTTCTGCAGACAACCGTCGTGTACTTTTTCTGGGACTCCGTGTAAGCGCTGTAAGTATCGTAGCTGTTGTGTCTTCATCGGTGGCTGTACGTCTTGGACCACTTCGCGGTTGATCTGCAACATTTCCAGTTTTCTGAAACTTGTTAATAAGTTTTGCCACAGTGTCGTGTGTGATGTTCGTTCCATGTTGTCTGTTAAAGTTCATTGCAACCATGCGACTGTTTCCCGACCCAGCCATCAGTATGATTTCAATTCGTTGCTCTTTCGTCAAACGCATATTCTTAGGGTATCTGAAACATAAAAACAAACGTTTAATTTTTCCTATGTATGGAAACTTACGGCCCACCCTGTATATATATATATGTATATAGTTTTCCTGCCCAGTGTGACGGTTACACGTGTTTCGTTTGAAGTCCGAAGGAAAGTGATATTGCAATAAAAATCCAGCAGTTAATCCTTTTTAAGTTGTGCCAATTTTTGAGTGAATATTCAGTGAACACAGTCATATGCCTATTTAAGTGGTGAAATAGCGGCGTATGTCGAAATAAAGCAAATAAATTTAAAGCAACTTAATCTATACAACGTTTTTTTCCGAGTGTTTTCTCGCTGAGGAAATCTAACTGCCCATCGAAAGGCAATATCCCTCAGTTATTCCCCGCGGTACACTCCAGGACACCAATCAGTGAGACTCTACAGCGTGCCACGTGCCACCGAGCATCTTGAAAAGAACAAACATTATCCCAATATATAAAGGAGGGGATAGATCTCAAAAAAAGAACTATAGACCAGTGTTATTGACGTCCCACCTCACCAAAATATTTGAAAGAATAGTCAGAGAAAATCTATGACTTAGAGATACTGGAATGATTGAACGAAAATCAGCACGGATTCGGATCGGGAAGATCATGCTTATCACAAATTATAGATCATTATAACAATATCCTAGATGCACTTGAAGGCAATGAAAACTATGATGTCATATACACAGATTTTGCTAAAGCTTTCAACAAGTGCGATCATGGTATAATAGCACACAAAATGAAACATATGGGAATAACAGGCAAAGTGGGAAAATGGATCTATAACTTCCTCAGAGAACGACTACAGGGTGTCAAAATTCAAGGAGTATCATCATCAGAATCAGAAGTACGCAGCTCAGTGGCACAAGGTACAGTGCTGGGCCCAATCCTGTTCATTATCATGCTAACAGACATAGACAGTGGAGTAAACAGCAACAGTATAGTAACATCATTTGCGGTCGATACAAAGATCAGCAGAAAAATCAGCGAGGCAAATGAAGTGGAAGCCTTTGCAGAGGGACAAACAAAATATACAAATTGTCAGAAGACAACAATATGACATTTAACACCGATAAATTTCGGCTCTTGAGATATGGTAGAAATGAGGAAATTAAACAGACTGCATATTATGCTCCAGATAGCTAGTAAATTCAGAGAAGCATGAAAGCGGTCGAATTGGAGGTAATAATGACCGATGATGCGAAATTCGAGACACAAAATCAGATAGCAATAAAGAAAGCAAAAAGAGTCGCGAGACAAGTACTAAGAACGTTCAAAAGGAGAGACAAGAGAGTAATGATTCCCTGCTGAGAACACTGATCATACCAAAACTTGAATACTGCTCAGTTTCGACGTCCCCATATAAAAAGGAAGAAAAATAGACTAGAAGAAACGCAGAAACATTTCACAGCCAAGACTGATGGCTGCAAAGAACTCAACTGCTTGGAAAGATGATGTAAACTAAATCTGTACTCGCTGGAAAGAAGAAGAGAGGTATACCATAATCTACATATGGAAAATGATCGAAAAATTGGTACCAAACCTCAAACTAAACCCAATTACCATCCAAACAACGCTGGACAAGAGGAAATGCAGAATATGTAGTGTTTCCAAACTACAGGCCAGACAAGGGACCTCCTCAACACTGAAGGAAAATAGCTTGATTGTCAGGGGTCCAAGAAGTTTTAACCAGCTTCATAAGGACCTCAGAAACGTTAAGGGGTCAAAGTTGGAATCTTCAAGAGAAGACTAGATGCCTGGCTCAAGATAGTACCAGATGAGCCGGGTGTACCTGGATATGTGCGGTGGAGAGCGCAAGAGAGCAACTCGCTCCTCCACCAAGCCAGGCCTAAAGGCGGGGCTAACAGCTTGATTTACGTGTGAAAAAAGACCGACGCACGAAACCGCAACGAGGTTAACGAGTATACAACCTTATAACCTTACAAAGGTTCCGCGCGATGATTTTTCATTTCACGAAGGTCAAGCTTGTCGCCCCTCATCTCGAGTTGGCCTGGTGAAGTAGTGACTTGGTTTCTTGTGCTCTCCACCTCACGTAGCCAGGTACGCCCGGCTCATCGGGGATTGTTCTGAGCCAGGAGTCTAATCTTCTTTTGAAGATGTCCACTGCAACTCCCTTCGTGTTTCTTAGGTCTTTGTGCAGCTGATTAAACAGTTTTGGTCCTTTCACAACAAAACTATTTTCTTTCAGGGTTAACGATGTTCTGTGTCTAGCCTTTAATTTGGGAACACGACACATTCTTCCTTTTCTACTTTCCACTGTTGTTTGGGGAGTTACAGGGTTCAGAGTAACATTAGGGACTAGTTTTTCCATTATTTTCCAAGTGTAAATAATGATGTATCTCTCTCTTCTCCTTTTCAGTGAAGAGAGGTTTAATTCGCGTAACCTTTCCCAGTAATTTAGTTCTTTGCACCCCTTTGACTTTGGCTGTGAGGCTTCTCTGAATCCCATCTAGTTGTCTAATGTCTTCTTTTTTATATGGGGATGTTAGGACCGAACAGTATTCCAATTTGAGTATGATTAGTGTTTTCAGTAGAGGAGTCATTATATTACTATCCCTTCATTTAAAGGTTCTCAGTATCTGCCCAGTTATTCCTTTTTCTCTGTTTACTGCTATCTTATTTTGTGTTTCAAATTTTGCATCATCAGTCATTACAATCCCTAAATCTTTTGCTATAGAATTTCTATGAATTTCCTCTCCATTTCGGGTATAATATTCCATGTATTTTAGGTCTTCTCTTTTTTCGTACCGTAACAGCTGAAATTTCTCCGTGTTAAACTTCATATTGTTGTCTTCCTCCACTTGTAGATTCTGTTCATGTCTGTTTGTAAAGATTCTGTATCTTCTGGGTTTCTTATTTTTCTGCTGTTCTTTGTGTCATCGGCAAAGGATGTTACTGCGCTGTCTCTGGTAACGTCCTCATCTATGTTAGTTAGCATGATTATGAAGAGTAGTGGGGTAATAGTGTTCTTTGTGGTACTGAGCTGAGGACCTTTGATTGTGATGAAGATACTCCTTGTACTGTAACGACTTGCCGCCGCTCACTAAGGAAATTATACGAGGGGCGGTGAGAAAATAAGTTTACACGGCGTATAATTTCGTAACTAAAGGGCCTACATTGATTATGTTTGTATCAAGTGAATTCGTTAATCATTGTTAGCAACACTGCACGTCGATTCGACTGCCATCTACCGGACATTGGTTATATGAGTCAGTTGAACATGGCGGCTCGAATGGAACAGTGTCCTGAAATTTCTGCAACGATATTCCGAGTCTGTCAGTGGTCAAGAATTTCTCGAGCGCATTGTCACAGGAGATGAGAAATGGGTTCATCACCATACTTTGGAAACAAAACGTGCCAGCATGGAATGGAAACACCCTGGGTCCCCGCAATCAAAGAAGTTTAGGATTGTGAGGTCCGCTGGCAAAGTGATGGTAACCGTGTTTTGGGACCACAAAGGCGTTCTGCTCGCAAACTTTATACAAAAAGGCACAACAATCAATGCAGCTGCATATTGTTCAACACTGGGACGTTTACGAGCGGCCATTAAACGTAAACGTCCTTGACTGCTCCGTGAAGGTGTTCTGCTTCTGCACGATAACGCACGGCCGCACTCTGTTATAGTGACTCAGCAACTCTTGCAGCGTTCCCGCTGGGACGTCTTGGAACATCCCGCATACAGCCCTGATCTGTTTCCAGAGCTGAAGAAACATCTTGGCGGCCACAAATTTCAAAGTGATGGCGAGGTGGAAACAGCTGTGACACGATGGCTGAGAACACAGGACATGGACACCGGCACTGTTCCAGTCGAGCCGCCATGTTCAACTGACTCGTATAACCAATGTACGGTAGATGGCAGCCGAATCGACGTGCAGTGTTGCCAACAATGATTAAGGAATTCACCTGATATAAACATAATCAATGTAGGTCCTTTAGTTACGAAATTATAAGCTATTTTCTCACCGCCCCTCGTATATCTATTTCTCTACTTTTCCTGTTATTCCCATATATTTCAATTTATGACCTATGATTCCATGGTCACACTTGTCGAATGCTTTGGCAATGTCTGTGTATATTACATCATAGTTTTCATTACTTTCCAGTGCATCAATAATGTTACTGTAGTGTTCCATTAGTTGTGATAGGCATGAGCTGCCTCTCCAAAACACATGTTGGTTATTATTTAATTTTTTCTGAGTTTCCAAAAAGTCATACATTTTCTGTCTAACTGTTCTTTCAAATATTTTAGTGAGATGTGATGTATGGCCTCAGATCGATCTCCTCCTTTATATATTGGGACTATGTTCGCGCTTTTCAGGATACCCGGTATTTCTGCCGTGTCTAGTGATCGTCTCCATATCCAATATAGGTGCTCAACAATTGCATTCTTGCAGTTTGTGATCAGTGTGGCATTCCATTTATCCGGTCCTGCCGCTGATTGAGTTTTTAGTTTCCCTATAGCTTGTGTAATATCATCTGTTGTAAAGAAAGTAAAGTCCGTTATACTTTCCCCTTGTAATTCTTCAAAGAACGCCTTTTCATCGCATATCACTTTGTCAGTTTTTGGGATACTAAAAGATGATTCGTTCATATATATATATATATATTTTCTCGAACATTTTTCGCCAAGGGCAAACGCAAACAAAAGCGCCCCCATCCCCCCATAGAAGAATAAGAGAGCCAAACTCAAGGTCCAGGGTTTTCGAGATGCTTAGACACTTTGCGTTTGAAAGATTGGAGGTCATAGACAGGAAGGATGGATGGATGGATGGATTCAGGAATATTGTCCAGAGTTCACCGGTTGAGTAGATGAAAGACTGGAAATAAAGATTAACCCTTGCATTAGAAAGTTGGATAGAAAAGGAATGATAAAGAGTAGAAAGTCTGGTACTGCGTGCTCTCCTTAAAGGAGGAGGCATGTACTGCATTTATAGAGTTCAGAAAAGAAGTGTCCGTTATAATTTAGCAACAGTGAAGAGAGAGTGAAGCAACAATGCGGCGAAGAGAGAGGGATTGAAGACATTCAGTAAGAGGCGGGGAATTGATGAGACGGAAACCCTTTAATTCCACCCGGTCAAGTACGGCAGTGTGGGTTGAGCCACCCGATACATGAGAAGCATACTCCATACATGGGGGGACAAGACCCCTGTACAGAGATAGCAACTGAGCGGGGGTGAAGAAACTGCAGAGGCGGTAACCTCTTGGAAGCTGTTTTTGGAAAGAGAGTATGTGATCTTTCCAGGAAAGATCACGAGAAAAGGAAACGCCAAGAATGTTAAGAAAAGAGGAAGTGCCCTATTGAGTTGTGCGTTGTTGAAGGTAAGGGAATAGTCGTGTGGAAGATTGTGACGAGTAGACAAATGGAGGAACTGAGTTTTTGAGGCATTGAAAGCCACAAGGTTTTCTTTGCCCCAATCAGATATAGCAGAAAGATCAGAGGTCAGGCAGCCCATATCCGTACTACGCGAATCATGGAATGACTGTTGAGAGGAACGTTTCGGGAAGCAGTTAGAGAAGTGAAGAGTGGAATTATCGACACAGGAGTGAATAGGACAAGAAGTACGAATTAAAAGATCATTAATAAATAAAAGAAAAAGAGTGCCATCTATAATACAACCGCAGCTATAGATTGTCCAGAAAGGAAATTAGAGATGAAGGCAGATAGTAGGATAGAAACCTAAAAAGGGCAGTTTGGAAATTAAAGGTTTGTGCCAAACTCTATCAAACGCTTTGGATATGTATAGCCAACAAAAGTTCCACCGAAATCCGAAAAGGAGGAGCTACATATCTACAGAAGCCAAGGCTAACAAAGACCCTAAGATCTACTCTGAGGTTAGCCCGAGAGAAAGAAGAAAGCAGGGGGTTAAAAGAAGAGAATAAGGGGTTAAGTAGGTAGCAAAACCTATCATTCGTGGTTTAACATTCATTCAGAAAAAGAGAGAGAAAGACTCGCTATCGTCATCCGCCGGCCACTGCCGACAAGTTGGAAAAATAGTCGAAGAGAATAGGAAAGTGGTGAAAGATGAAAAGAAGTATAATAAGAACGCTTACAAACCATGCAAACACAGTCTTAACTCAAACACTAGGGACTAGGGAAAAGCAAGTTAAGAGAAGATAAGAAAAGAACAAAAAAAAGTCTGAAGAGTATAACAAAAAGTGGGTGTCCGGACAACTGCCCCCCGGACAACCGCCCCCTGGACAATTGCCCCCGTAGGACAATCGCCCCCGGGATTATTGCCCCCCATAAGTAGATAAAAATTAAATAGAAATTAAATTTACGTTTAAAAAATGGCAAGCTAAAACAATATTTAACAACATTATTGCCAATTCTTGCTTAATTTTGCTTGTAGCCTGAAAAAAATTATATTTAAAAAGTTTGCAATATTTAACAAAAAAAATTTCCAATTATTGCTTACTTATTTATAATAAAATTATGAAGTTTAGCTACTTAATTTTATTTAAACAGTTGGCAAGACTTATTGTATTTTATATATACTATGGATTAATTAATTACATTTAAACAGTTGGCAACACTTATTGAAAGGTCGTTTTGAAAGTCAAAGTTGGTGGTTGCCCTACAAAGTTAAATTAAGTGCTTGATCTACCCGCAGTGCGCAAACAGCACCACAAATTCTTTCTCTGATTTTTATATCCCCTATCATGGAGTTTGTCAAAAGTGAACGTGGAAAAATTAAACTTATTTACGATGGGTTTATTTATGGGGAGCAGAAAGAACTTGCAAATAATATTATATCTTATGAATGTGAAAAACGTCGCCATGGTAACTGCAAAGCGAAAATAAAAGTTTGTGGAGAAGAAATAGTTGGCTTCGTAAATAACCACACCCATTCCGCTGAAATAAGTCGTCCAGAGGTCCTGTCTCTACGTCGGAACATGAAGACAAAGGCAAAAAACACGCAAGAGACATCACAGCAAATCATTACACAATCAGTTGAGGGGATATCTGAAGCTGCATCGACGCAACTACCTCCTGTACAGCATATTCGACGTGGAATTAGACGCCAAAAACAAGCTGTTAGTGCCCCTCATCCAATTCCCTCAAACCTTAGTGAACTTCTTGTTCCCGAAGAGTATAAAAAAACAGCTGATGGTGAGAATTTCTTGCTGCATGACAGTGGACAGAGCGAACAGCGCATGCTTATTTTTTCCACTGTTCAAAACATGGGGCTACTAGAGAATTCCGAAGATTGGTTTGGTGATGGCACTTTTAAAATTGTACCGGAATTGTTCTATCAACTATACACCATTCATGCTTTGACTTTAAAAAGAATTATTCCGTGTGTTTATGCGCTATTACCAAACAAAAAGCAAGCCACTTATCAAGATTTCCTTCATCAACTGCTTAAAATCAACCCAATGCTTAGTCCAAAAACTTTCCTCATTGACTTTGAAGAAGCTGCTAGAAGTGCCATTGAAGAGGTCTTCCCTAGCATAGCAATCAAAGGTTGTTTCTACCATCTTGCCCAAAACATATATCGCAAAGTGCAATCCGAAGGTTTACAAGTAAAATACCAAACAGACGCCGACTTCTCCTTAAAAATTCGCATGATACCAGCTCTAGCATTCGTCCCACCAAATGAAGTGGTTGATGCATTTCAAACGCTTGAAGAAGTTATTCTACCTGAAGCTGAGCCTATCACAGATTACTTTGAAGATACCTACATTGGCAGGAGACGACGACGTAACAGGCGGGAACCACGGTTTCCCATTAGTATGTGGAACATGCATGATCGTGTTGTTGATGAGTTACCTCGGACAAATAACTCATTAGAAGGATGGCATAGTCATATGCAAGCAAACATTACTGCACATCATCCGAACATCTGGAAATTCCTTAAAATTTTAAAGAGAGAACAGTCTCTGAACAACGTTACAATTAACCAAATGATTGCAGGTCATCAAGAACCCCCGAGAAAAAGAATATGAAGACTCAACAAAAAGAATATTGAACATCGTTGAAAACTGAGAATCGCGAACTAATTAATTTTTTAAGAAGTATCGCCTATAATTTGAATTTTTAGCACTAAAACCTCTTTTCCAAGCAAGTTTTAATTTTTTTTTAGTAAATTATAATATGAACTCTTTCATAAGTTTGTTTTTTATAAATATTAATAAATTTAATTCCTATTTAATTTTTATTTACTTATGGGGGCAATAATCCAGGGGGGCGATTGTCCTACGGGGGCAATTGTCCGGGGGGCGGTTGTCGGGGGACAATTGTCCGGGGGGCGGTTGTCCTAGCACCCAAAAAGTGGGTTAGTTTGCGCTACGAGCTACATTTAAGTTCGTGTTAGTCTAATTTTTTCTTTTTTAATATAATTTTATTAATGGCATATCACACGCTGGCATGTCACAAGCTTGCATTAATCGTCAGCAGACTCAAACCTCGACCATTAACCCCACAGCTCCTATTGGTAATTACACTGGGTAACAAAATTTGAAAAATTTTGTTTATTGTGATTTTTCTGTCGTTTCTTAATGATTTCGGGGCGCTGATTCGAAATATGATATTGGTTTTGCTCTATCATCAACCGTTTCAAAAAAATAGGTTATCACACTTTTCATATGGCAAAGTATATAAAAGCTAACATAAATATTTTCTGAAAATAAAAACACTATTGGAAATTAATATTTATTGAGCCAAAATTGTTTGACAAACTCAAAATGGTGCAAAGGATATAATATACATTATGAGGAGAACCGATAAGAGAATTACAAGCCTCGTTATGCAGTGTGCGTTCCTTAAAAATGCACTGAAGAACGCGACTTCCGCGTATGAACATTCTTATCCTTTCTGATCAGCGACCATACGTAGTCTCCCATCATGGAAGCATCCCAATGGCCCTGGTACCTTTTCTCCATCGTTTGAATATCTTGATGGAATCTTTCGCCATGTTCTTCACTCATATCGGCCAGGTTATCACGAAAAAAGTCTAGATGTGAATGCAGATAGTGTAATTTTAGACTTACGGCACCCCATTTTGCCATAGCACTTAATCAAGTTTGACACTAACTCCTTATAGTTTGGTGCTTTATGGTTGCCTATAAACCCACGAACCACATCACGGAAAGCACACCAAGCCTCTTTTTCGATCGGAGTCATCTTGGCTTCAAGGTTCTTTGAATTGAATTCGAATTGAATTGACTTGTGGTCTTACAAAGATGCCGGCCTTGACTTTGGCCTCAGAGTTTAAGGAAGACGACCCGAATCTGTTCGAAAACTTCCCCTCCAAAATCTAACGCAGTTACAAACTGCTTAATTAGACCCAACTTAATATGGAGAGGTGGTAGCAGAACTATGTCAGGCTTCACAAGAGGTGCCCTGAGTACATTGTACTTTCCTGGTTGCAGTCCTTCACGTGGAGGCCACTGAACTATTTTATAGTGCTCAGTTGAAGCCCTGCTATCTCACAGGCAAAGAAAACATGAATATGTAATAAACCCTCCTTGTAAACCTAACAGGAAACCAATCATTTTGAAATCACCACACACGTCCGTTTTATTGTTCATACTTGAGCAGTTGTTTGACATTTTCATAGTCCTCTTTCATTTGAACAGAATGTGCAACTGGTATAGGTGGATATTTGTTCCCATTGTGGAGTAGAACAGCTTTTAAACTCCGAGTTGAACTGTCAATAAACAGGCGCCACTCTGAGGGTATATGTGTTAACCCAGTAGCTGTGAATAGACCATTAACCTCGCTGCAATAACAGAGAGCCATTGACATCGTAGAACCTTGCAAACTCTTCATGCCGCTTTCGGTATACAGTGCTCTTGCAGTCTTCTCCAAGCAAATTCCACTCTTTGAGTCTGGAGGTCAGAAGCTGATTCCAAATCTCTATTTAAGTCGTCCAATTCCCTCTGATTTGGAAAGTGAGGGTTTGCACTGAAAGTTACTGTATATTCTTCATCATGATTGTCCTCACCAGCCGACATCTCAGATGACTTAGCTGCATCCTCATTTTCAACCTGCAAAGCAAAGAAACAAAATATAGGCATAGCTATATATATACAGTATATAGAAGAGCATCAGCACTAAGAAATATCGACACATAATGACCCACAGTCTGTAAATACAGAAGGTAAAGTAATGGATAGATACCTGTTCTGGTGGACGTGGTATTGGAAGACCTTCGCCATGTGGTACAGGAGCTATGGACGACGCTATGCTTGGATACTGAAGAGTCTGCCTTCCTTTAAGTTTCCTGTACTTCGAAACATCTACCATGCAGTAGTAGCAATCGTCGTGGTGCCTCTTTGGTTCTCTCCATAATCTGGGTACCTCAAAGGGCATTGCCTTGCGTACTCCCTGCAGCCACCCTTCAAGTGTGGAGCGGCAGCTTCCACAGATCACATGGGGTGCCCAGGGCTTATCTTGGTCACCCATAGGCATACCAAAATAGAGCCGATATATCCAGCGAGTGTTTACAAGCTCTCGTTGCCATTCTCTTTTCCAAACTGTACTACATTAATCATAACCTGCAGATATAGGGAGAAGAGTTATTAAATCTGCAACAGATTACAGATTCCAGAAAAAAGATGTATTCACAACACTGAAATAATGTTCGCAATAAAAAAGGATCGCTAACACTCAAATCGTCAGCACAGAGAAGCACAGAAACACAGTACCTCTGTGCTGGTAACCATCAGTCAAACAACCTGCTTTCTTTGTGTGCTCACACTTACTGATTTCTCAGACTCTGCGCTCTTCTTTATATAGCACAGTGGAAGTTTCGGGCAATATCTAGAGCAAGAAACTGTCAACGAACATCCGGATTGTTCTCAACAATTCCTAATTATTCTGATATTGCTACGCCCATAATAACATTATACTGGTAAAACATGAAAAATGGATTATCTCTGAAACCATTAATGATACACACAAACCAAGGCCAGATTTGGACTCAGCGCCCACAAATGCACACAAAAACAAATTCTATATAAACAGAATCAGTGTTACACAGTGTTATTTTATTATTTTAAACGACGTTAATATTTTTAAAATGTTTATCTAAACGGTTTTTAAACATATTAACGCTTGTAGAGTTCACGACGGACGCAGGAAGATTGTTCCATTTATCAATTACTTTAAACGTAAAAACGTTTTTAGGGATGTTAGTAATGAAACGTCTGCCACGTAATTTAAATCCGTTATTACGAGTATTGCTATTATCGAAAATGAACAATTTGTCAAAATTTACATTATCGATTTCATTAACAATTTTTAAAACGTTAATAAGCTCCCCCCTTAATCTCCTAGTTTCGAGTGAATGCAAGTCTAACTTTTTAATCCTATCTTCGTAAGACTTGTCGCGTAGTGACGGAATTAGTTTCGTGGCGCGTCGCTGAACCCTTTCCAACCTATCAATATCCTCACGCAAATACGGGCACCAAAACTGAACGGCATATTCTAAGTGAGGCCTGACTAGGGACTTGTAAAAGGGCAATATAATATTCTTCGATTTAAATTTGAAATTACGCGCTATGAAGCCTAACATCCTATTAGCTTTAGTGCAAGACTCCAGGCACTGGTTCCTAACTTTTAAATCCTTAGATACGCGTACGCCTAAATCTACTTCCTAGTCAACGCCCGCTAACTATCATCCATCGTGTACGTGTAATTGTTGTTACGAGAACCTATATGCAAAACTTTACATTTGTCTACGTTAACCCTTTGAGGACCAAGGGACCTATTTGTCCCAACGGAAATAATAATATAACTTGTACAATTATGCAACGTTTCTACAAATACATCTACATATTTATATAGGTACCGTTTAGATGTCAGAAAATTGACCCCAAAATGGGTCCTTCAAGTGACTATAGTTACTATAATATCTAATTGTAAATAACAATAAAACTTACACTTTTAAGTTAAAAGAAACGTATACCGGTATACGTATATCTGTCACTTATCCGTCCACTCCATAATCTTATTTACATCGTCTTGGAGCCTATTTCTCTCGTCCACGTTAAGAACTTTACCTCCTATTTTAGTATCGTCCGCGAATTTTCACACATTACTGGTTAAGCCTACATCTATGTCGTTAATATAAATTACGAATAGCAATGGGCCTAACACTGAACTCTGAGGGACATCACTACCTACATCCAACCACCCTCTGTTTCCTGGCACGAAGCCATTCCTTTAACCAGTTAGTTACATGATCGCGTACACCGTGCTCTTTAACCTTCGCAATTAATATTCTATGCGGAACTGTATCGAACGCTTTTTTAAAGTCTATGCTGCTCTATGCCTATCGTATTCGCGCACTATTTCGTTATAAAACTAACAAATTAGTTAAACAAGATTTATGGCGTCGAAACCCATGCTGATTACTATTAATCAAATCGCGACTTCATAAGTGATCGACGATACGATCCCTAACTACGAATTCCAAAAGTTTACCGACAATTGACGTTAAGCTAATAGGCCTATAATTGCTAGCTACTGTGCAGTCGCCTTTTTTAAAAATGTTATAATGTTATAATGTTTCAGACCAACAAAGACCCTAGGATCCACTCATGGCTGGTCTACCTAACTGTGCTCGTAATCGTGTATTGTGTATGTCCTCCGTGGTGGCGGAGGGGACCTACAATTTTACGTGGGTTCCGAACCACAAGAACATAAGAAACTTATTTAAAAACTGCCGGTAAATTGGCAACGACCAATTTTTACGAAACTAAATAATTATCAATTTAAAAATAATTAATTATCGGTTTAAAACTAAAGATAGAATCTCTCGGTCCAGAGGAGCAAGTCATAATAGACTACTATCCACAAATATGTTACATTCTATATCTATTTATAACGGACATGCAAATATATCAGATCCAAAGAATCCAGTCAATTTCATTACGGTATCCATCAAGTCACGGTCCATATCGATTGCGGACCAAGTCAAAATTTACAACCATATACATTATCAATTTAAAAATAATTAATTATCGATTTAAAACTAAAGATAGAATCTCTCGATCCAGAGGATCAAGTCATAATAGACTACTCTCCACAAATATGTTACACTCTATATCTATTATATAACGGACATGCAAATATATCAGATCCAAAGAATCCAGTCAATTTCATTACGGTATCCATCAAGTCACGGTTCATATCGATTGCGGACCAAGTCAAATTTACAACCATATACATTACAATATATACACTTACGAGGAAAAGTGTAGGTGTGGCTGTAAAGACTGTACAGTAATGTAGAAATGTGTGTGCACCCATTATGGGTGCTAACGTTAGCTAACGTTAGCTAATTTGAAGTCTTCATGAATAATCCCCGCTTCCAGTGATTTATCAAAAATTTTTGTTAAGGGGCCTACGATAACGTCTTTCAAATCTTCCAAATGTCTAGGATAAAGCGCGTCAGCCTTGCTAACTTTAAGCTTATCGATATAATACGCAATCTCACCCTCGTGTCTTCTATGGTAAAAACTGTCGCAAAAAAGTTGTTAAAAATACCCGCCATCGCCTGAGCGTCGGAAGCCAAAGCGCCGTTAGCGTCCACTAGAGGGCCTATGTTATCTTTTATCGGCTCGATTATTGACGTAATCAAAAAACGTTTTGGGGTTATGTTTACTATCCGCAGCTACAAGTATCTCAAAATTACGCTTAGCATTCCTAACAGTTCTTTTAACCCGACGTCTAAGCTCGATATATCTTTTAAAGTTAGCTACCGTACCATTGCGCTTAAGTCTATACGCTCTGTTACGCTCGTTTCTGAACTCCCCTATTTCCCTAGTCCACCACTTGTGCCTATCATGATTACTAGCGCGCTTGGGCCTACGCGGAATAAACTCCCTTTTGATATTCATAAAACTTTCTTTAAACGCCTCCCAATGAAAATTTGCGTCATTACCCATAAATAAATCATCACAGTCCACTACTCTCATCCTATCCGCAAAACTGTCAAAATTAGCCCGACGAAAATCAATGACTTCTATTACGTTACTATCCCTACTGTTTTCTATCAATATCTTAAACCTAATAATTTGGTGATCACTACATCCCAAACTGTCATTTACTTCCAAACCTTCGGCTATATTTTCTTCGTTCGTCTTCACCACGTCTAAAATATTGTCACCGCGCCTTGTATTGTCACCGCGCGTTGTATTGTCACCGCGCGTGACGTAGAATGACCAAGAGTCAGAGAGCTATGCAAGAAGATCGCCAGCAGAGCGTCCCTTGCGGAACCCATACTGACGATCTGAAAGAAGATTGTGAGAAGAGAGGTGTTTAAGAATCTCCCCTTTAAGGAAAGATTCAAAAAGTTTAGAAAGACAAAAAATCAAAACAACTGGACGATAGTTGAATGGTTGAGAACAGTCACCCTTCTTTGGGACAGGTTGAATGAAAGTGAACTTACAGCAGGAAGGAAAAGCACCAGATGAAAGACAAAGACAAGAGAGTTTGCCTAGGGATAGGGTCAGCACAGAAGCACAGTTCTTAAGAAGAATGGGAGGAAAACCATCAGGACCGTACACCTTCTTAGAGACAAACACGCCTTATGGAGGTATTGCTGGTCATTGCTGAGATCTGCTAGCACTTCTGGTAAGTCCATCACTTTTCCAGCGAGAGGTGGAAATTTTGCAATTGGTCTGTTCTTTGGATTAAAGTTCAGATCCTTGCCGATTTTGCTCTGTGAACTTCTAGGTCGTGTCGTTTGCCCGTCAAGAACTTCCAGGTATTTTCTCAAGGGAAGCTCATTAGTGTGAAGTAAGCAAATAAACCATTGTAATGGTCTTCCCAATGTCAGCTCTAGTTTTCTAATTACTCCATTTGATTTCCTGTATTTACATTAGTTGCATCACAAACTACTGCTTTTAAAATCGATGCAGAGTTGGTGTCAGTAATTAATGATATAATTTCTTTAGCACTATCATTTGCCCTTCCACTTTCAGGAGCAACATGGTCAATATATTCGTTTCCTAGAAATGAAACTAACACATAGTGGTCTTCATTTAAAGTCCGCTGGCATTCTCCCACTTTTGAAAGAGTTTTATAAATTTTTTCATCAAATCCAAGGCAAACTATTCCTTTATTCTATTTTTCATGCTTCTTTCAATACTTCTCCACAAGGTTCTTTGACGACGTAGTTTACTGGGATCAATCGTAGTATTTTCAGTTAATAGCTTAAGATCTTTTAAGACAGCATTAGCAATTAAACAAGCATCACGGTTACTTATTTTGCATCGATCAACTGTCTTGCATAATTCTGGATATTGGTGTCGATTTTCAGAAGTGCTAGTTTCTGTATCTAACTCGTACTCGCTCAATTCGAAATCTTCATTTTCATGACCTTTTTCACTTTCAGAGCTGATCTCACCAATATCACAAGGATTCAACTGCATTTTCTGGACAAAACTCTTTGTTTATCTTTAAAGAATTGTCTTTTATGCTTCCTGTTTTCCATTTGTTGTAGTTTTGAAGATTTTACTTTGTCCAACTTGCCGAAACCATTTTTCGTTCAGTATATTGATCAATCCAGAATTCCCATTCCCATTCGGGATTTTCTCCGCCTTAGCGCATTTATACTCGCTTCTTTTACGAGAACCGGATGTATAGCACTTGCAGCAACATATGTCAAATAAATTTCTGAAGGAATCATTTTTACTGTAAGTGCTGGAAGATCTTTTACTCATGGGATATTTTCTAAGTTCTTGTCCGTTCTCAATTAACCTCTACCTTAATTACTATGCTTTTGAAGTCGATTGTCGGAATGGAAGCACGGATATATATATCATTCACTTCTGCGATAATTTCAGCGTATTTCTGAGTGCTAAATGTAGCAGTAATGAGCTTATGTTTAAGATAAGCTTGTAATACATCCTCACAAGTTGGTAGTTGGTTGCCAGGAAGCTCTGCTGGCGTTCCGAAAACAGAATGATTCACTTTTTCTCTTGTTATACCAGAAGAGGCCATTGCAAGCTATGCTATTAATCTGAAACAAAAGAAAATAAAATGCTGACTCAGGAAACACATGATAGGTCACAAATACACATGTAGGCACACAAATACATGATAGGTCAAACACATATTGGTCCTACATTTTAAAATCAGCAAAAACAATGTCTATTAATGGTTTTTCGATAGACATTGGCATTAATTGAGTTTATTGTTGAGATCCTCATACCTGTGAGGTAAAAAATTAATTTAAGGAAACATGCTAAAAAAGATCTTTTGTGGCCTTTGTTCGCAACTTATTTTTTCATAATTGCCAGCACCTAAATTAATATTTCTAAAAGATATGACTTAGTCCTTAATCAGTGACTACTCGGGCATCTTTTTCAGTATGTTTCATGAATAAATTGTTTTCAACCCACCCTAGTGTACAATTCGGAGCATTTAAATTCGAGAAGACGAGAGCAAGTAAAGTTGTTGCGCACATATACACAACATTCATCTTTGGAATAAAATTGAGTATATGTACTACATATATAAAGTAGGTAGGTACAGAAAAGGGGTTGCTGTCAGTTGTCACAGACACCCGAGTTTCATTGAAGAAAAGAGGGTGAGGTTTAGAGGAGAGGTGGTGTAACCTTTGGTTAGCTTCCGCCCGAATTGTTCATTCTGACAAAGTTAAAGCTTTTCATTCCACCTTAGACCTACAGTTTAACGTGGAATCCGACCCACACCACACCAGCGTCTTAACCACTAGGCTACCCAGGGTACCCATTTATCTACCAACCACTTTCTTTATTGTGTGGAAGGATGAACAGCTAGGTTTTGCCGCGCGCCGGTTGTCGTCACCGGGTCTCGAACCCGGGACTGATGGATTCGTAGTCAGCGACATTAACCACTACACCACCGAGGCGCATACAAACTGGAAATTTGAGGAAAGACCACGAATGTTGCAGCAGTTAGGGAAAAGTGAATCATGCAGAGTCCCAGCATATCTCGAAGCGGGAAAGCCAGAAGTGGGGACATTTATGGTTTCCTCCCCCTGGGATTCCGAGGGTCTTGAATTCTTTGCCATTTTGTTTTGTTGTATTTTTTATTTTGAAAAAAATTATGTAGTGTGTAAGATGCATGTATGTGTAATGAAAAATAGGGAGAGAAGCGTGTGTTTGACAGCATGGTCACAGTGTAGAGGAGACAATGAAAAAGATAAGTTAAGGAGGACAATGTTTATAATCCATCTAGTAGTTAACCTGAATATGAAACTAGTTACTTTATATCACTTTCAAACATGCGATTAAACATAATTAGTTTCACTTTTCAAAATTTAGTCTATGTAGCCTACTAATTAACCCCTATAATGAAACAAGTCAACTGATTTAAAAGTAGAACGCGCAGTTAGTTATTTGACATATTCCAAGAAAATTAAATAAATCACTATTTTGTATCACCAATGAGGGGTTCATCCCAAGACTAGCAGCAAATTAACTGCTTCAGGTTTAATGACTAGTTACACTTCTTTTAAGTCAAATAACTTACAAGCTCAGTTGACCTGGTCAGCAAAATCTTGTAACCTAAAAATCTTTTCGGTGCATGCTTGAACTTAATTTTTTCATTTTCGGTCCTAGAGTTAGAGACTCAAATGTTTGAATTTGTAAACATACATACAGTACCTAGGAACCCATTTCCCACTCCCTAAACATTTTTAATTTTCCCATTTTTCATTTTAATTAATAGATGTTTCGGGAAATCTTCCCATCATCACTGCATGATGTTCCTGAAAGTAAACTATATTTTACTTAATTTTATGCCTATTCATTAAGTGTATAATTTTATAAATTATTTTCATTATTATTATTATTAACACCCTAAAGTACACAAATATTAAATTCAGAAACATAAAACCTAATCAGGTAAATAAATACGAAGCAGAGTTATTCACAGCGAGCTTTGACTTCATTAATGACTTACATACACATACACAGAAAATATTTTGTTGACTCGCACAAAAATAAATGTTTCGACAGAATTATTGTTTTATTCTTAGTTACCCAAATTTTTAATTCGATTTACAAAATTATTTTATAATAATTTGTTGCAGTAAAAAATATTTAGTTGATCGAGCAAAATCAACGTTTGTTTCCTTTAAATTAAATAAGTAATTTGTTTAAATTCAACCAAAATCATTATCTTTTTCGAATTAACAAAATGGCTAATTTATTTATTTAATTTTTTTAATCAGAATTTCTTCATTTAATTACTATATATTCACCTATCCTGTATATACAGAAGCAAACATGAAAACGCTTCACGTTAACCAGAGTGGAACCGGTTTTCCTGAGATTCTTCATGTAATGTACATTTTTTTTTTACCTGTTATGCCATCCCAACTTAAGCCTTGTTAGAATGCATTGGAATTTTGTTAAATAATTTTTAGGTGAAAAATGTGTATCACTAGCATATTGCTTCCCAGGAACCTTTCTTTAACATATTGCTTCCCAGTGTTAATCACTTTAACATATTGCTTCCCAATATTTAGGATAAGGAGTATGATAAAAAATGTTCGCTTTAATAAAGTAAAAATAAAGGCATAAAAAGTAAATCATAACATGTTAAAATATTAGATTGAAAGTAAATTTATTAGAATTGTTGCGCTATCTGGTCACAAAGTAAAAATTAATTTTAAGCAACTTTAGAATCAGACGTAAATGTAAAAATTAACCAACTGGTTAGGCTAATTGAATGCCCGGTTAGGTCCAACCTTCCAAAATATGTCGTCTTGGTACTCTCCACTGAAGTGGAGCGGAAAACTAGGGGGGATAAGTGCTGGATAAATGTCCCTAAAATGATTTTAACAATGGAACAAAGGATAAGACTTCATTCTCAAACAGCTGGAAAAGAGAGACAAAGTGGCAAGTGGTCAACTGAGTGCCCGGTTAGGTTAATTGTACGCCCTTGACGATTGGTTTGGTTAAGCCGTGATATTTTCGTTAGTTTCAACGAAAATATCACGACTTAACCTAACCAATCGTCAAGGGCGTACAGTTGACCTAACCGGGCATTCAATAATTTTCAAATCGTCCACAACATGTTGTGGTCATATCCGAATCGTCCACAACATGTTGTGGTCATATCCGAATCGTCCACAACTTTTAGAACTTTATAACCGACTTGTATAGTATAACACCAAGAAAGAACTTTATAACCGACTTGTATAGTATAATACCAAGAAAGAACTGAGTGAGTTTATAACTTTGTTAACATTTCTAGCTTTGTTTACGGTCGGGAGGTTATCTCCTAGATTACCAACCTCTTTCTAACCAACCAACCTTTCTCTTTTTGAAATATTGCTTCCCAGTGTTAATCACTTTAACATATTGCTTCCCAGGAGGGATCACTTTAACATATTGTTTCCCGAATGCTTTGGGAAGCAATATGTTAAAGTGATCCAAAAATGTTATATAATAATTTCATTAAAAAACTTGGATCACCTGAAGATCAGTGACCCCAGCCTTCTTTAGTTAGCTTTATAAGGCTAACTAAAGAAGGCTGGGGGCCCTGATCTTCAGGTGATCCAAAAACTTTATATTTAGAAGGAAATAAAGGGTAAATGTACAGTATTACACCCATCTCCCTTTCGAGGTGAAATTTATGTTTTCCCTATGGTTTTTGATGTGTTTTGAACGAATCTGACCTTCAAAACCGTCGGAAATGACTCGTTTTTTAGATAATCCCCCTCCCCCCAGCCGGCAATCGAAAACGAGTCATTTCCGACGGTTTTGAAGGTCAGATTCGTTTAAAACACATCAAAAACCATAGGAAAAACATAAATTTCACCTTCAAAATTGACCTAACCTAACCTATCCTAACCTAAATCACTTAATAGTCTTGTAGGCAGCCCAGGAATTACTATAAATCACAGAGCCAGGCCTAATGTACTTCTGAATGAGTGGAATGAGTGTTCCATTCCGGTACGAAAGTAATTCAAATTCGAAATGGATGGAGCGCAGTGATTGGGCAGACATGTAACGAACACACAAACGAACGTACGAACACACAAACGAACGTACGAACACACACTAAATACACACCAAAAAAATGTTTATATCTCGAAAACGAAGCATTTGCGACGGAAACGATATAGAAGGAAAGTGTCTTAGAATTAAAAAATCTACTTAATGAACATATAATAATTGCTGGACGTTAGACGGGTGTAATAGTAGAATAATACCAAATAAAGAAATGTACTTTCCTGAAACTAAAACAATTGATATTAAACCTTTATGGATGGGTACGTACGTGGATGTGCGCGTTTTCGTTCGGAAATATATCATAATTCTTTAGTGTTTAAAAAGAACTCAAACTAAAATTCTACAGTAACAAAATTAAACAAAAAAAATTGCTGTTGTAACTAATTAAAGCAGTTATTATATTGTAACCATTGATTTAGTGGATCTAATCAAAAGATGGTTAACTAAACTTGGTTTATCGTTTCAAAGATATGATTTTTCTTTGTTATAACAAAATGAAGACAAAAAATTACATTTGGTAACTCAAAATAAAACACTTGTTATATTATTTTAACTATTACTTTATTTGATCCAAACAAAAAGCGATCAACCGACTCTGTAGGTATACAGTAGTAGTATAGCCGCAAAAGGGGAGAGTGCAGGAATGTTGCAGGTTATTATGTAATGTTGCAAAGGGGGGTGGGGGTTGTTGCAAAGGGGGAAGGGGGTTTTGCAAAGGGGGGTTGTTGCAAATGGGGGTGGGGGTTGTTGCAAAGGGGGTGGGGGAAAACTTGGAGGCGGCGTTATCCCCCAAGAGAAAGGAGGAGGAGGAGGAGGAGGAGAGAAAGGAGGAGAGGTGTTCACCTGGCAGGAGCCAAGTGCACATTAAGACTTCCAGCCGGGCTGGCGTTGTTTTATAGGCTCCTAATCAGCCAGAATCAGCCAGTTGGCTGAGCCAAGGTGAGAGAGACGCCTGAAGGAGAGAGAGAGAGACAGCTGAAGGAGAGAGAGCTGAAGAAGAGAGAGATGCCTGTAGGAGGGAGAGACGCCTGAAGGAGAGAGGATAGGTACACATGCAGGAGGTACACATGCTGGAGGTACACATGCTGGAGGTACACACACACACATACGCACACATGCAGGAGTACACATGCAGTAGGTACACATGCTGGAGGTACACACATACGCACACATGCAGGAGTACACATGCTGGATGTACACATGCAGTACACATGCTGGAGGCAAACATGCAGGAGAGAGAGAGAGAGAGAGAGAGAGACACCTGAAGGAGGAAGATACATGCAGGAGAGAGAGAGAGAGACACCTGAAGGAGGGAGAGAGACACCTGAAGGACAGAGTGGAGTTCTCCCCCAATTTATTTTCGTTTCCCTAACCTAAGAGGCCACTAAGGGGTTTACCAAAGGGCCAGAAATAGAAGGAGCAGAGCTCCTTACTCGGCCGGAGCCGAGGGGGAATGGTTCTTCACCAGCTTCGCGATCTTTTATAATCCTCTATTCTGGCTGAGTTGCCAGATAGCGCAAGGTATTCCAGATAGCGCCATGTGTCCCATTAATCGTGTAACACATATATGACGGCTGTTATTCCAAATGTACTTGTATATATAATAAACTAATGAACCATATAAAATACCACAATATATATTTATATGGTTATTCAAGATTCAACCGTATAAAATAACACAAGCGCCTCTTTCATTACGCTTTAATAGAATTAACAAAGTTACCCTATTTCGTTAGAGAGAAAACGAATTTTATAAGGGTTACCCAACGAATTATGAGAGCATCACCGAATTAAACTTTTATGGGTAACTATATCGACATAAGCTTATTATTGTAACGTTTGCTCCCAATATAAATTTTCCTAAATACAGTAAAACCAATTAATTTATTAATAATTATGAACTTCATTTAAATAATTTAACGATACAATTCCACCAAACGAGATGAAAACTTATGCATATAGCCTCATTCCTGCGAACGAAAAAATGAAAAAATGACGAAAAATAAAGAAATTATTCATTTGGAATTGCCCAAGCCACTATAGGGGGTCGGAGAATATCTGTTCTTTTAAACATCTTATTTCTGCTTATTAAATAACTTTTTAGACACTTGATTTTTATTATAAATATTTAAGTCACGAATAACAGTGGAAAAACGTCCGGAAAAGAAATTATGAAACATCTCCTTCCAGACCACTCTTGATATATATATACAGTATATATATATATATATATATTATATATATATATATATATATAATAACAACTCATGCACACACACACACACACACACACACACGATGAAAGGCAGAAACTAAATCAGTTCGAATCGTGTCCCTAAAGCCTTTGAACAATGATTTCATGTTTCAGAAAGATTTACGCGTTAATAGAATTAGTAAAGTTACCCAATAAATAAATCGTTAGACAGAAATGATTTTTATAAGGGATACCCAACTAATTATGCACCAATCAATAAATAATAGCAAACGTGAATAAAGAGTTCCAATTCATGTGAATGAGATAACTAAAATTTTAGTTATTGTATTATCATAAGACTACATCAATATTTACTATAAATACGAGTATATTTAATATTCTTCATTAACAAAAGCTTTAAAACCAGATCTCTAAAATATTTTCATGATTCCGCGATACAATTCGAAACACATGAGCTTCATCCCTGCGAAGAAAATTGAAAAACGAAATTTAAAGAAACGAAGAAAGTTGAAATACCCAAAACATAATCCGATAGTGTATAACGTTGCAGTATCGCTTGAAGAAAGGAGAGGTTGCAAACTCTACTTGAATAAATGTAATTACCTAAACTGCACGCGAAGGAGTTTAAATAGATCCAGCAAATAAAGCCTTTGAACAATGATTTCATGTTTCAGAAAGATTTACGCGTTAATAGAATTAGTAAAGTTACCCAATAAATAAATCGTTAGACAGAAATGATTTTTATAAGGGATACCCAACTAATTATGCACCAATCAATAAATAATAGCAAACGTGAATAAAGAGTTCCAATTCATGTGAATGAGATAACTAAAATTTTAGTTATTGTATTATCATAAGACTACATCAATATTTACTATAAATACGAGTATATTTAATATTCTTCATTAACAAAAGCTTTAAAACAGATCTCTAAAATATTTCCAACTTTCTTCGTTTCTTTAAATTTCGTTTTTCAATTCCCTGCGAAGAAAATTGAAAAACGAAATTTAAAGAAACGAAGAAAGTTGGAAATACCCAAAACATAATCCGATAGAGGAAAGGATTTCCGAGAATCTGCCCAACTCGGTCGGCCATATTTTACCTTTCTACGAGTCAAATCAAGCAAAACCTCGCCTCACTCCTTGTTTCAGCATTCATTCATTTCACGTTTTATTGTGAATTTCATCCCATATATATATATATATATATATATACCCTTTGGATAACCTTTGGTTAGCTTCCGCCCGAATTGTTCATTCTGACGAAGGTCAAGCTTTCTACTCCACCTTAGACCTACAGTTTAACGTGGAACCATCAACAGCCCAGCGTCTTAACCACTAGGACACGTAGGGCCCCATTTATCTGCCAACCACTTTCTTTTATTATGTGTAATGACCACCTTAGACCTACAGTTTAACGTGAACCATCAACAGCCCAGCGTCTTAACCACTAGGACACGTAGGGTGCCCATTTATCTGCCAACCACTTTCTTTTATTATGTGTAATGACCACCTTAGACCTACAGTTTGAACCATCAACAGCCCCGCGTCTTAACCACTAGGACACGTAGGGTGCCCATTTATCTGCCAACCACTTTATTTTATTATGTGTAATGACCACCTTAGACCTACAGTTTAACGTTGAAACCGAATGTTATTTTTAAAATATAATTATGATATATTTCTTTATACCCTCTCGATTACATTAGTGACTAATGATGCGGGAAATTGAGTAAATGGAAATATTATTTTCTCGAAAACTATGGGTGATAGAAAACTTCTGAAACCATATTTGGAATCAATATCAAAAGTTCTATACGAATCACCAAATAATTTTCAAAGGAGAATAAGAGCATTAATTCTATTAGTGAAAATATAAAGATGCAATTACTCGTCCGTACCCGTTATAGCGGAATGGTACACGTCATAGCTCCACCCAGCTACATCGGCAGCCAATCACGACGACATCTGGTCTTTTGGGCGGAGCTTGGCGAATGTGCATATAAAAGGGGATATTTTCAGTTGGGAGTAACAGTAGCTATTTTCGCATCAGTGAATAATCATTCCTCAACCATGGACCTGTACGTCTCCCCAGACTTGTATGAAGAACGTGATACTGCAGCATTAACCACAATTAGTCTTTTCAATGCGATGATTGTGGCGAACTATTTTCGACGCAAACCGTAGAAGATATTTGCAGTGACGCTCCTTACAATCCGACGCAAGGGACTACCATAGAAATGTAAGTGTCCATAATTCGATTTTATATATATACGGAGAGTTGTAGTATTTCGTCAAATAGATACTAGTCAAAAATGTCAATCAATGTTATTTCCCCATCATGCTAAAATCGAAATTGGTAATCGAACCAAAGATATCTTCACATAATGGGGATCTGTCTGTATACTCTGTATATGTTTTCATTATTCCTTTAAGGTCCGATGAGGATTTGACACGTGTTATACAATCTTTTGAAGGGAATATGGATGATATACTGATCAGTCAGCAGTGTCACACATCCTCCACCATGGACCTGTACGTCTCCCCAGACTTGTATGAAGAACGTGATACTGCAGCATTAACCACAATTAGTCTTTTCAATGCGACTGATTGTGGCGAACTATTTTCAACGCAAACCGTAGAAGATATTTGCAGTGACGCTCCTTACAACCCGACGCAAGGGACTACCATAGAAATGTAAGTGTCTATAATTAGAATTTTATATATATATGGAGAGTTGTAGTATCTCGTCAAATAGATACTCGCCAAAAATGTCAATCAGTGTTATTTCCCCATTATGCTAAAATCGAAATTTTTATGGCGTTCACTCCTCGAACCAAAGATATCTTCACATAATGGGGATCTGTCTGTCTGTATACTCTGTATATGTTTTCATTATTCCTTTAAGGTCCGATGAGGATTTGACACGAGTTATACAATCTTTTGAAGGAATAGGGATGGTACTGATCAGTCAACAATGTCAAAAATGTAAGTGTTTTTCGATCTTTTTGGGATAAGAAGACACAATATATTTTCATAAATTTATTAAATGAAAGAAATCAGTACAATAAACGAATATACAAATATACGAACAAAAACATTATAATATACAACGAGTACGTACAATTGGAAAACGGTTTTTTATCTGTCTGCATACCATTTCATCGTTTCGGTGAGTGTGACACGGGTCAAATAAATTTAAAAAATTTATAAATTCTTTATCATTTGACATATGCATGAGAAATGAGACACAGTACATTCCGCAAACATTAGTAAAATATCCCTGCATACGAAATGGGTTCCATACAACTTCGGGAATATGTAACTGAGCGAGAAATTTTACAATAATAGGGTCACTCCAGGGTTGAGTACCGAGTGAATCAAAATAGTACAGGCGCTGTCTATTTTTAAAATAGACAGCGATCCAGTGAATCCCTTCATTACCGATGATGTCTGTGTTCACAATAAGACTACCGCATTCTCGCGTACTTGGCAAACTCAATGTTTCATTCTTCGCAAACACGCCGATAAATTTGGAACGTGTGACTCGCTCCATTACTTTCTGAAGTGTATTAGCATCCATTTTAAAAGTCAGTGATAACGCTTCTAAATCTATCTACTTCTATTAGGGCTTGCGATTCGAGATATACTAGTACACTAATAGGAGCGTCTATAGGCTTGGCGAATTCCAGCCGCACTGAGATGTTACCGCTCTGCTGTGGTGTTAAATGGGTATTTACGCTAGCAGATAAGTCAGGTGTAATGTCAAACGGATAAAGGTTAAATTGATCAATGAATTCTTCCTGCGTTACCCCATTACCAAGCTCATCACAATCACCTGCAATATGGGTCAGATTACTATAGGCTCTGGCACAAAGAGGTAACACAGCGTCTGATGAATAGTCCGTACCCATTGTTCCACCCAAAGCAGTGCCATTAACGTATAGAGTTATATTTTTAAGTCCGAAATTCTCGAATTTAAAGGCACTCTTTTTATATTTTCCATTCACCGAAGCGTGGTCCTGCATGCCGATTAATATCCTTTTAGGAAGATTTCCCAGGGCAATGTTTTCTATCTGCTTCGATGCCAACCCTGCAGGAACCGTATATAGTTTGATCTGCACTCTGTTAATAGGATATTTCACTGTAGCGTTTAGTAAATTTTTCTCAATTTCTAGTTGTTTTGGTGAACTTAATTTCACTCGCCGTACGCGGAGGTATGTGTCCATAATGTGAACCACAACGGACTTTGCACCCTCTTCTTGATTCGCATCCAGATTTAAGCAGATCTCAGGACTCGTGCGGGTGAGCTTTATTTTCATATCCACCCCGTTCACAAGCAACTTCTCCTGGAAAGTGAAATCTGTGTGCAACCGTCCAAAACACTCGTATATTTTCTTTTTAGAATTTTTAAATTTGTCCTTTATACTATTTTCATCTTTAGTTTGATAATATCCCTCCGCACTTAAAAAGGTAGCCTTCGCTTCTTTGGAAAAGTTGAGGACATTTTCCAAATAGGCTCGTAGATGATAGTACCCCGTGCCTGCCGATATGTTGGTCTGATTTAAATATACGTCACACTGGTTGAATATGGCGTGCAGAAAGTTTGTTTTCAGGTATACAGCATATTTGTCATCGCAGGCCGTTCCATCAGAATGGGCTATACGTAGCTTAGCGTTATGTGCACACAGCTTGGATCAAAAAAGTAGAGACCTGAGCTGGTATCCGAATTCTATAGGTGCACTCGGTGAACTAATTGTGTTTAAAGGTTAATTGTAATAAAATCACTGTGCTCAATAGAAACTTGGGTTGGCGGGAGCTCAAAAAAGGACAGCTCCGATTTACAGCATTGTGAACTACATGGGTGGATGAAGCGTGCCATGGCGAAAGTACTCCTCTCTCGACAAGTGGTAACAACTATGATTCATGAGATCAATAATCCTTAGCTTATATCAGTCAAAAATGGTCAACCATAGGTTTCATTCGCTTACAGCATTTCTTTTTTGATAGCCTTTTACGTTTAATACCACGTGACCCCTTCTTCTTCTTCCGGGGAGCCCTCTTCTTCTTCCCGCCACCACGCATTTTTCTCTTTGCATCTTTGATGATTTCGTTCCGTGTACGCTTTAAATGTTTTTTTTAGAGCTTCTTTAGGTTTAGCCCCGGCCAATATGTCTTCTGCATGTTAAGGCTGATTGTAGCGCTTTCCTTCCAAGGTATCTGGCACCCCTCTTCAGCAAAGGACAGCCGTACGTAGTATGGATGAAAAAATGGATCCAGTCCACTACCGCGCTGGTATCGCATCCCTCGATAGACGGTGAAAGGTTTTCTATCCATTAATAACTCAGTGCGTCGAAAGTGTAGCTTCACTGTTAGCTCCCGTTACCGAATGTGAAGTTTCGCCCTCAATCGTTCTTAATATATATTGTGATATTGGTTATAAATTAGTTGCGACATTCAACATAATGGGGTCTGTCATATGTAATACTCAAACTCCTTCCTCTATGGTTGGGGATGTGAGCAATGCGCAGCAGGCGTGTCTGCCTGGGTATCCCCAACAAACTGGTGCTCCACTATATTACTGTAAGTATAGCACATGTCTGGGGGACCTTTCAGCCAATTTCTCCATCTTCAATTGATACATTAATCTGGACAAGTTATACTGTGTCTCGTGAAATGTGTCTCTTTGGAAGGCTGCGCTATATCGGCCGGTGGTTAGAATTTTGAACTTTCTATGTTCTTTAAGACATCTGTTAGTCTTTGATTTAGGATTAGTGTATGGCAGGGTTGTTTACGATTTCATATACTAATCATTCGTAAGGTTTGAGTTTCTTAACTTACGTTTAAGCCTCTCACAACATCCTCGGGCCGAACCATATTGACCCGGCCCTAGTCTTACTTCTGTACTGTAATACCGTGCAATCTTAGTCCGAGCGATGCGCATAGTTTCATCCATAGCTACCCCAGCTTTTTTCACACTCGTCAATGTCTCTAAGAATCGTAAAAAAACGGTTTCTTTATGTTCAATATTTAAAAAGACGGTGTCCAGCTGAATTCGCATATCCCACCTCATACGAATCACGACCCAATTCAATGTGCCATGGAGTTCTGTTACAAAGTTGGCTAGCGTGTTGTTAGGGTGTACAGACAGGGACGAGGAGGACGGAGTGTGACGTAGAAAATGGTTAGGAGCCATGTTGCATACTACTTAAGCTTCATTATTGCACCAGCTTTTATATAGGTGTTGAAGCTTTCTGGGTGCCCTAGCCATTTCACCAGGTACATTTTCTCCTTCCTGAACCTTTGCTTCCTAAAATTTTCTCAATTTTAAACACATTTTTTCTAAATTAAACGCAACTTTCTGCAATTCCTCGCGGTTAAAGCTCCTGAGATTCTTCCCCATTCAAATCTTCAATGTAATACATCATATCACACCTTAGGTCTCACAGCCCTAACTTAAAAATCTCGCGTGTCCATCCTTGCTCAAAACCCTTTGCGATTTATTCCCCGAACGCGCAGCCTTACATAATCATTGATTTTGAAGCGCACAGAGTGTGGTGGTGGTGGTGGTGGTGGTCCATCTCTTCTCGGGAGCGTACCTCTTTCTAAAACTTCGTTATGTGTTGCCCCAATCGTGCGATGTGTGAGCGGTTGTGTAGGATGATGCCAATGATTCCAGAATGTCTAGAAATCTGTATGTGTTTTTATGTGTAAATAACGGTGCATGCGTTCCTTTATGAGGCGCTGAACTCTTTCAGCCCTAAAGAAGCCTTATGTATAGAATTGGTTGTGTAATAGCTGATATTAACTCTGTCAACATATTCTGAAAAGCACGGCCTATAAACTCCTTCCCCATATCCGTACAAAAATAGCCAGGAACCCTGTTTTCTTTTAACATTAGCGTTTTTGGTGGCTTTAGCAACTGTTTCAGGTGATTTATTTTTCAGAGGAACTAGCCACAGATATCTAGAGAACACGTCTATTATGAATAGAATGTAGCGGTAACCATCGTTATACACAGAATATCTTTGCATTTCTGTTAAATCTGCTTGCCAAATAGAATCATCGAGGAAGCCGTTGTCTGGCTGTTTTAAACCTTTTTCTCACAGGCTTATGAAGCGTATAAGCGTCCTGCTCCCTCAAAAATCTTTCAACATCTTTTTTTCCTACTCCGTAAACACTTCTGTACAGTCTATCTACGCCCCCGTAAGATGATGGGGTAGAAATGTCATAATAGCGTTTAGTTAATACGTTAGCCATTTGCGTATTTTAGAGGCACGTGGGTAGGGTTGGTTTAACCTCTTCTTGCTCCTCTTCAAAGGTGTTACCGCCGGGGTGACGGCGCCTTCAATTGTGTCACAGGCGTTGCATGTTCCAAGTTTTTTAACCTGTTCAGATTTCCTATCAACGTTTTAGGGACATTTATTTGTTGTAGCTTGCTTTAATATGCTTCCATCCTGATGGTGATGGCCTATCCCACTTTCTCACCAGATCATGGACAATGTCTACGATATTCGATCCCTGTACCTTTGTTCCTTCCACAATGATCTCCCTGTATCGGTCCATTGTATGGCGTGATCCTCATTCAATAGATTATAAAGACTTAAGCCTTTACTCCTCAATGTAAGTGGGAGGTATATTTTTAATACATGTTCGATATGTTGTGTGGCTAATCTTTTTGGTTGGTCAGCTGTGTCGTCGGGTACAGATCCTATGTCGCCATCGTCCCCCGTGCTGTGCCTAATAACCACAGGAATCTCTGTAGGGCTCTTATAATTTTCGTACTCGTGAAGAAATTTCTGCAGAGCTTCTTGGTATAAGATTCTTTTCTCATCAGGTGTTTTTTCACTGTTTAAATAGGGCTAACAATTCGCTTTCCATTCTTTTAAGTCTGCTTTTACGGGGATCTAGATCCGTGTCTCTTTGCAGTGAGGCGTACACCTCGTGGGGAATCACTACCACTTTCTTCATTATATTAATCTAGTCAGTAAAGGGCCCAAAACTGAAAACAAGATGGGGAGAAATGACCCTCCTGTTTGCACAATAACTCGTTTTTCTTCGCTACAGTTTGACTTTTACGAGCGAGTGTACGTATTATGTTCTTGTAGCGGCGTAGGCGAGCCTTCTGATGGGCTTTCATTGATACATTGCAATTTTATAACGTTAAGACGATTTCACAGATGCATTTTAAAAAGTCGGCGTCGATATTTTTAATAAACATCTGCTGCATTGCCCGGGGCAGTCGATGATAGATTTTTATTAATTATGGTATTTCTTTAGTCTCTTTGTCATTCTGGATATATACACCGTTTCAGGCTCGTTTGGAAATATATTCGTTCGCAGAAGCACTCTAAACGTGTTTCGCGGATGAAGGTCGCAAAGCAAATATCCGTAACGCATGCTTGTAGCTTCTTTATAAACTTCCAAAAACTCCTTACGCTGATTCGGGAACATTTGATTGGCTAATACCCCAATTTGTGATACATCTCTACGTTGCGCGAATAAGACTAGATATTGCGTATATTAACGACACATCGCGCATGTATCTATTTTTGAAAATAGATTCTGATTGATGAAGAACACGCTTATGTTAAGATGGTGGGAGTATACTGTAAATGTCTCGGCAAACGTTTTATCCATCTCCAACAGAGATCGTCAATTACAATGATTGTATGTTCAGTTCCCTTTAGCGAATTAAACGTCATATACACCTTTGTGGAACAAAATATCATCTTGGTACTCGTTGAACACTGATTGATACGTCGAATAGCACCATATAACTTTATGCACAATTTCGAGAACATCTCGCCCTTTTCTTTAATGATTTTAAGCATAAACACAGTTTTACCACATCCTGTAGGTCAGATATAATACATGGATGGGCTCGTGAATCTGAATTTTTCTACAGAGTCCATTTCTAACACGTCACACTCCTAAGTGGGTCATTTACAAAATATTACAAATTTTGAGTGCTGATCCTTATATTTCTTTCCCACAGAACCGACGATGAGGTAGAGCACCCTATCATTACGGATGGACGATGACAGTGTAGTTGTGATCTCCTCCCCTGAACCCTCACCAGCGAACAGTTGCACGTCCAAAGCGGAGGTATGAGAACCCCACATCAGGTATAAAGCGGCCGAAATACGTACCTGTTGCAGCAGACCCCAACCCTCAACCTCTTACGCAACAACCTCACCAGCAGCAGCACCTAATATACCCCCTTATCCGCCCCCCGTTCTGTTAAGTCTACAATAATAGATCCCCAACCCTCCTACGCAACAGGGCCCCCATCAGCAGCACTAATATACCCCTAATTCCGCCCCCCGTTCTGTGAGGATGTTATTACGTTCGAGTTAGTGCGCGCCGCAGCCCCCACCCCCGCCTTGACTAGAAATCGGTATGAGTCTGGTCGACCCTAGAGCCCTGTATAGCAATGGAATTGAGCGCGGGATACGCAGGGTAGTACAGCATATTATAGAGTTTGCTCTTCAGAGTCGCGACGAGCGTGAGGTCAGGACGAGTCTGTCCTTTGGGTTCGGGTCAGATGACGGTGATGTAGACGATTATTGGGTGATAGTACCGTTCAGACGTTGGCTGCTGAGATGTAGAATATATATTAGGGCGTATAATGCAAGCCGTCGAAAGTAGTATAGCCTTCAATATGGACAACTTCACGGTAAATATTGACCGTGTATTCCGTGTGCGGGTCATAGTGGCCATACCGTACACTCTTAACTTCAATTCTCCAACTATTTACCGAAGGCATATAAACGTCGATCGTGGTTGCGGCTTTATAGCAGTACTCTTAGCACGTATGTTACTGTACAAAATACACGGACTCAAAAATTTGCCTGCCTACGATCGTTTGAGCGTGCCCGTAAACTAGCTGTAAACTGTGACTTGAATTTTGACTGTAATATGGGTCCTGAAGAGCTGAGAAAGGTAGAACAGGAAATGAATGTGCGCATAGTTGTATTTGGTTTGGATGATCGCCGCCGGACTGTGTATGTTTTTAAAAGCTGTGTGAGAGATCGTACAAGACCCCTACTTATTTTAGGATTGTCAGGGACAACGTATCTCCCCATCCGTAATATAAGGGGGCTTTACGCGAGTTATGACAAAAGTCGAAAATATGGGAGACATCATGATTTGTGTAAGGGGTGCCTCGAGTTTGCGGATGATATAGTGAGACATTGTAAAGAATGTCACAGTATGTGAGCAGTGTAAAAAGCACCAATGTGAAAGCCGTGTAGTTGAGAAGAGAGACTGTGATGTGTGTAGACGCACATTTTTCAATAATAGCTGCTTTGATCTCCATAAATCAATTGGTACGTGCAGGAAAATGAGAATCTGTGAATGTGGTATGTTTCACACAATGGATAATGGGAAAATTTAAGCACAAGGGCGACGTAATTCACTGTCCTACATGCCAGGAGGAATATAAGGCGGATGGAGTAAAGCATGTGTTATATGAAAGATGCTAAGCCTAAAAATAACCCTTGTATAACTGTGTACTACGATATAGAAACATATACGAACGCTGAAACCAAAGAGGTAATTCCACATTTACTTGTGAGCCAGACCATCTGTGATGAGTGTATGGGTATCGAATGTGACGAGTGCCCAAATGCGGTAAACGGACAAACGTTTTAAAACGAATGTCAGCGATAGTCCTGTGAAACTATTGTGTCCTATATTGTCAAGTTAGCCGACAAGTTCAAAAAAATGACTGTGTATATTCTCGCCCATAACGGGGCAAAGTTTGACACGCAGTTCCTTTATAGGAGTTGCTTGAACACGAATCCTCTGAGATATTTACAGGTGATCCATTGAAAGAGGCAACAAATTAATACAGATGCAGATAAGAGGCAATGTACAATTTAAAGATACTTTTATTACACTTGTAAATTAGCAAAGCTACCCAAGGTGATGGGAGTAGCAGCTGAAATTTCCAAAGGATACTTCCCATACACTTTCCTCACCAGCGAGACTTTAAACTACGTAGGCCCACCCCCCCCCCAAAACATTATTTGACTGTATGGATGAACGTGAAGACTTTGATCGATACTACGACAGTTTTAATGAAAGTAACCCTTATAATATAGCTGATGAATGTGAGCGTTATTGCGTGAATGATGTGCGCGTGCTTAGAGTATGTTTCCAGGCCTTTAGAAGTATGTACATAGCCCGTTTCAAATGCGATCCACTGCAAGTCGCAACCACCATCGCATCATTATGTTTTACGGTGTTCAAGAATAACTTCATGCCTAAAGACACCTTAGCCATTATTCACCGAAACAACCCCGCAGTTACGGACACAAGGCTATTTACTGGCTCATACACCTGCAGCAACAAACAGGTGTATACATAAAGCCCGCCCGCAACACGGGTGAAGTACCCATTAAGATTAATGGACGTGTTTTTTGGGTTGATGGGTTAAGTGAAAACCGTGTCACTGGGTGTGAAGACTGTGTATTCCTTTAATGGATGCTGGTGGCATGGATGGCCCCGCCCTGAGTGCGGTATCGTCGGAGATATCCACGGTAGATCTCCTGCCGACTGTCTTGCAGGGACCCGCACCCGCGATCAACTTATAGGATCGCAGTTCACTCACAAAGTCATGTGGGAGCATGAATATGATGCACGGATGGAGACAGACGTTGTATACCGTGAGGAAATAAAAACGATCAAGCGTTCAATGGTGCTGGACCCTCTCAAATGTGGTGATAGCTTGTTTGGAGGACGTACAAATCCATTCAGACTATACTTTCCACCTACGGTGGGCGTGAAGCTCCATTACACGATTTCTGTTCTTTATACCCATACGTGATGAAGAGCCATCCGTACCCCGTGGGCGCTCCTGAGAAATTGGTGGGACCTAGCATACCCTCCATCAATGAATTTTCAAAAAATTTGAATGATCATTACTTTGGGCTCTCTTTCGTAGACGTACTCCCCCCAAGCAGTTTATGGATGCCTATCTTACCTGTCGTTATCGATGACAAGCTCATGTTTCCCCTGTGCGTGAAGTGCGCGGAAGAGGATAACGGCGATGTAACCATATACCCCACCAGCGTAAGATCAGAGGCGTATATACAAGTCCTGAGCTGGCCCTAGCCGTACGCCATGGTTATAGAATACTGAAGATACACGAGGTGTGGAGGTTTCAGAAGCTCCCCAACCTTTTCACACCATATATAAACGCCTTTTGAAGGATAAGGTTGAAGCATCAGGGTATCCGCGAGGAGTTGATACCGAAGATGAAAAGTCTGCCCTATCAACGTTACCGCGACCGCGAAGGTATACAACTTGATCGTGTCCAAATTGTAAAGAATCCTGGCAAGCGCTTAGTGCAAAATTGTGTCTAAACAGTCTATGGGGAAAATTTGCGCAGAATACCGGCAGAGGGAACATTCATTTGGCACAAAGTTATAGCGATGTCTGGGATTATGCCAATGCCCCCGATAAAGAGGTCATGGAGATCGTGAATGTAGGTAATACTTACGTGATAAAGTACAACAACACTGAATTTGCCACAGATACCTCAAGGGTTACAAACATACCTGTGGCGAGCTTCACAACAGCCTACGCCCGTATAAAACTTTGGGATCTATTGCATTCTCTTGGCGGAGAGTATTGTATGCCGATACAGATAGCGTGATATTCACAGAGAGGGAGGGTGATTACATGCCGCTATTGGGGAGTTCCTCGGCGAGCTCACTGATGAGATCAAGGATGAGTATGGGGACGACGCATACGCCGACTCTTTTATCTCAACAGGACCTAAGACTTATGGGGTACGGGTCAGGGTAGGGGAGGAAATGAAATATATCGTGAGGCAAAGGTATTACGCTCAACCATGCGAATCGGAGGTTGTTAACTTTGAGTCGTTGAAGGATCTAGTATGTTTGCAACCTCACCAACTAATTGTAGGCACCCACAATTTTCGGGCGCAGAAGCTGGGAGGCGTGAAGGAACTTAGGGGTACGATGGTGTGCCGTACACCTATAGGAAACGTTACCAGTTACCTGGTACCTATGATACCGTACCCTTTGGATACCAATGATGCTTCTAACTCACACGTCTTGTATATATCGTATCTATTTGTAAATATATATATATATATATATATATATATATATATATATATAACTTGAATATCCCGTTTATTAAATCGTATTTGTAAATATATATAACTTGAATATCTCATTCATTAAATAATCATATAGCGTTTCACTTTCTCCTTTGTGTGTGTGTGTGTGTGTGTGTGTAGGTGAAAGTTCTAAGCTCCGCCCACTGCGTGAGTCATGCTACTCTCTGGGAGTCCCTGCGTGGTCAGTCGACTGCAGTAAGCCCGAGAGATCAGACGTGTACTCAGATCAGACGTATATTGAAATGGCTACCTTTAATATCGCTTGCACAACGTTTATGAAATGGTATTCAGTAAAGTGTGAGGATGTGGTGGATACCGAAAAACTTCCTATTCCCCCCTCCTATGCCTCTTTTAAAACCACATTGGATTGTGCGAAGTTCCAAGATGTACAAATACTCTACGGATGTTCTGGTGAGACTGTTGAAGGCTTTCGTTGCACAGACGATGTGCTGAAGTATGCTGCAGGGCTAAACTTTATAAAGTCTCACATACACCGTGAAGTAAAAGAAACAACGCGTGCAGAAGAGAAGCAGCAGGTATGGATAATGAGCCTTGTGGATGGGTGGTGTGACAAGCGGTATTACGTCATGCTACACCATGTCGAATACTCATACCCTACGTCTGAAAATGTGAATCTCGTGATCATGGACAATCTTAGGTGTTTTTATCACTATATTAACGTATATCATGATGAGGTTCATAGTGAGGTTGTGGCTAGTGCCATGCGTGAGTTTTTAACAGATTTTAGAGACGAGTATCGTTTGATGGGTAGAAAGGAAAAATATGAGCATATGTTCCTCTCAAATAGTGCGCCGGAGTGTGGAGATGATTAGCTCCTAGTTCTTATCCAAAGTGCGTAGGCTGGTAGTGATATTCTTGTACCGGTACAACAATTCGAGTCGTACGAACATGCCCATTCACGTGTCATCGAGTCAGCCGCCCGTCGAACCGTTCCTGCCTGTGCCTCACACGGCTCATAGTTATCTCAGAGCTTGAGCCGAGTGGACGTGCGCTCTTCGAATACGATGGAACTTCCTTTGAGCAGCATTCTCAACGCCTCGTACGATGTGTCCGTGACGAAATCGTTGCGCGTGTTCAGGCGTAATTCCGGTACCATTAGCTATGTACTGGAAACGGAATGTAGACCGACAAACAAACGGTTTATTTAAGTATCGAGGAGATGAATAGAATCTTTGTGATAGTTGATAAGCGGTGTGAGATCGTTATAAAATACCTGCTGTCGTAGGTACAAGAAGAGAGCAGATTAGTGACGCGCCCTCATACGCCGTTGTATGTACGTTGTGTATAAATAACGATCGGCCGTGCATTGATATAAGGCTGATGTGGAAGAATGCTTCTGATAATAACGCTCTTATTCCTACGCGAAACCGTTTCATCCTCGACAGAATGTTTGAAATCGTCGGATTCCGTAAACTGAAACCTATATTAGACGCGCGTGTTACGGATATGCTTTATTTTGATACAGTTCTTGAATACGCATACACTGCTCTGCTCGATGGGTTTACCGAGTGTAGGACTGGTGAGAATGGTCTAGTGCTGGATGTTTATTTAAAAAGTTTAGACTCTTTGAAATACCATGAACTTTGGTACAAATCAATTGATCGGTACAAGGCTGAGCTCACCTACACCGTTCACCCTGAAGAACTATTTTCTTTATATAACGCGCAGTTGCCGTAACGATTTAGAAGATTATTTCAATTGCCGTTATGTTGAGTGAAGAGTTCACGATTGAAAAGCTCGAGTCGGTAGAAATAAACCCTCGATTGGAAAAGCGTTCTTATAAACTTGTGTTTAATAATGTAGCTAACGATGAACTCTTTGTGCGTGCTTTTGATTGTATTCTAGACGTGTTTAAAGATGACTTACCAACCGGTTGTAAAGTGGGAACAAAAATAGTACTGAACGATATGAAAGCCATTCATATCGAATACAGGTTTCCCTATACTTTAAGCGGTGAAATATTATTAAGCCGCATATACTGCGTAATGCAGAGCAATAATGATGTAATTGTAAACTCGATTAAGACCGAGTTTAGTATTTTGAAAAAAAAGTGAATTGTATATATATATATTTTGCTTGACGATTATACGCATATTTCTATTGATTTGTGTTTATATATATATATATATATATTTTGCTTGATATTTCTCCTGTACTGTTATGTACATATTTCTATTGAAGTGTATATGAAATGTATATTTTATTTTATATATCACCATAATTGTGTGTGTGTGTATATTTCTCCTGTACTGTTATGTACATATTTCTATTGAAGTGTATATGAAATGTATATTTTATTTTATATATATATCCATAATTGTGTGTATATATTTCTGTTATACGCATATTCCTCAAATGTATATTTATTTTCTATATATTTATAATAAAAAGAATGATGCAATGTTGTTTATTGTTATGCCTTCTACCACCGGTATTCTAATAATGTATAAACAGGTATCTGGCAATATTTAAGCCTTCTAACCCAACTGGCTGATTAGGAGTCTATAATAGTGTATACAATGGTATCTGGCAACTCTGTCTTCGGAATACATGGCGCTATCTGGCAACTCATTCACAGCCAACTGGCTGATTAGGCGTATATAATAATAATGTATGCAATAATACTGCTAAAAAGAGGTATCTGACAACCATTTACAGCCAACTGGCTGATTAGGAGTCTATAATAGTGTATACAATGGTATCTGGCAACTCTGTCTTCAGAATACATGGCGCTATCTGGCAACTCAGCCAACTGGCTGATTAGGCGTATTTAATAATAATGTATGCAATAATACTGCTAAAAAGAGGTATCTGACAACCGTTTACAGCCAACTGACTGATTAGGAGTCTATAATAGTGTATACAATGGTATCTGGCAACTCTGTCTTCGGAAACATGGCGCTATCTGGCAACTCAGCCAACTGGCTGATTAGGCGTATATAATAATAATAATGTATGCAATAATACTGCTAAAAAGAGGTATCTGACAACCATTTACAGCCAACTGGCTGATTAGGAGTCTATAATAATGTATACAATGGTATCGCGGTATCTGGCAACTCAAGCCATTTACGCCAACTGGCTGATTAGGAGCCTATAAAACAACGCCAGCCCGGCTGGAAGTTAATGTGCACTTGGCTCCTGCCAGGTGAACACCTCTCCTCCTTTCTCTCCTCCTCCTCCTTTCTCTTGGGGGATAACGCCGCCTCCAAGTTTCCCCCCACCCCCCTTTGCAACAACCCCCCTTCCCCCATTTGCAACAACCCCCACCCCCCTTTGCAACAGTACATAATAACCTGCAACATTCCTGCACTCTCCCCTTTTGCGGCTATACTACTTACAGTATATACCAAATTTGAAAAGTTTCAAGAAACACTATGGTTCGCTTGTAATGAATCTTACCACATCATTTACAAAAATATTTCTACTATTAAAATATTAAAATAAACCATCCCTGGTTGATCTCAGATTCTAAACATCCACTAAACAAAAACAATATTTACAAAAATGTGAAGGAAGGTTTGCTCCACAAAAATGTACACTCGCTATCGAAACAAACTTAACTCATTAATGCTCAAAGAAAAAGCTATTTACTATAAATATAAATTCGAAGAAAATAAGTGCAATCCCAGAAAATATTGGAACCTCATTAACAAAGCGATTAGTGAAAAAAAATAAATAAATAAAATCTGCCACCTGAGAAACTAATAATTAATAATTCACAGGCCTGCGAATGAGAACTTTGTAAGAGTTGTTTTCTTATTAATAATTGATTTTATATAATTCAACTACGCTGATTTCGAATAAGGTGGCCATTTTTTCTATCATGTAATGATTTTCTGCAAACTGGGAGGGAAAAAAACAACATAAATAAATATTATTTATTTCAATTTACATTAGGTACCTATTTCACTTTGTTATACTAATTACAAATGGAAACAAGTTTAAAAAGAAAGAAGACTATTAACGTCAATTACATATTCATCTTTATTTGTCCCAAGTTTTCTTGTGAGATCTATACCTTTTAGTCACGAATGTACGCGCTGTTCCTTTTCTTTAATGTATTAATTCTGGAGTATCCTGTTTCAACATCCAGCAGTAATCAGCCATCATGCTGATGTCCCACCTTCCCTGATATCTCTTCTCCATTTGTTTGATGTCTTGGTGAAACCGTTCTCCTTGCTCTTCGCTGAGTGCTCCGAGATTCTCAGGGAAGTAATGCAAGTGTAAATGTAAAAAATGTAATTTTAAGCTCATATTACAACCCAACTCTTTGAACTTATTTAGCATGTTGTTCACAATGTTTTGGTAATTTGGGTCCTTGTTGTTCCCCAAAAATGTGCTGAAAACATCCTTAAAAGCAATCCACGCTTCTTTTTCAAGATTGCTCATTGTTCTTTCGAAGTGTTTATCCAAAGTCAGTTTTCTAATCTGGGGACCAACGAAAATTCATTATTTCAAGTTTGCTTCCGAAAGAGTTGGGAATTTATCACACAGATACTTAAAACAATTTCCATTTTCGTCAAAGGCCTTAACAAATTGCTCCATCAAGCCCAATTTTATGTGAAGTGGAGGTAAAAGGACTTTCTTCGTGTCAACCAAACTTTCACGTTGAACGTTTTTAGAACCAGGTGTCAGGTTGATTTTGCGTGGCCATTCCTTTTTGATCCAGTGCTGAGTTCTTGCTCGGCTATTCCATTCACACAAAAAACTTGGAAACTTCGTATAACCTGGTTGTTGACCTAACAACATAAAAATCACTTTTAAGTCTCCACAAAGTAGCCAACCGTGTTCTTTGTATTGAATCTTAGAAGAAGCTCAAGATTTTCGTACGTTTCCTTCAAGTGAACCGAATGAGCCACAAGAACGGATGCATACAAGTTACCGTTGTGAAGGAGGACGTTTTTAAGAATTTTTTTGGAGGAATTAATGAAAAGTCTCCACTCATTACGGTCATAGACTGCAGCGCCTAGTTTGAGTATTAGTTCCGAAACATTGTTGCAATATACCAGTGAATTTTCTTGAGAAAAATATTGGATGAATTCTTTTTCTCGATTTCTGTACCAGTACAATGATGTTCCGGGAGAAAGCAAGTTCTTTGCACGAAGTCTGGATCCCAAAATCTCTGAAGAATCCTTCAGGAGACAGATCTCTTACCAAATCATTAAGTTCACTTCGTGTAAACACTTGGGGTTCACCAGATGTTTCGGTTTGAAAACAATCAATATCATCGTTTCCATCGCCATCAGGCACCGAATCAGATGAAGTTATATCAAGAATATTTGGTTTAGTAGGTACAGGTATACCAGGTCCATGAACAACAGGTCTTATAGCAGACTGAAAATTTGGATAAGAAATTTCCTTTTTATTTTTAGTATTATAGCCTTGCACGTTACATGAACAAAAATAGCAGTCATTGCTATGATTTCTAGGCTCCGCCAGACCATTGGAATCCCAAAAGGTAAAGAATCCTTTTTACCTTCACTCCACAGTCTAAGTTGTTTAACACAAACATTGCAAACTTTATGTGGAGCCCATGATTTGTCTTGATTCCCAAGCTTCATTCCGAAGTACGCATAGTATGCTTTCTTGACGAAGTCTGTAATATCTCGCCTTTGTTTTTTCACATTCAATTTTCCATAAATATAACAGAAAATGTTTGGGCTATTTACATACCCTCTGGTTGCGATAGCGACAAATAAACAAATTTCTAAAGAGAAATATAGTCACCGCGTACCTTTGAATAATAAAGAACTATAACCTCGCACGCACTAGACACACTGACTCATCTCGCAGCTTGTCAATCACTTATATCCTAGCAGTGCGTTTCTCGAATGTTCTAGAAGATGCTATGACGTCACCTCTGATCTGGAAGCATTTATAAGCAGTAGTTTTTAATCAAAATTTAATTGAGTCAATTTTAATGAAAATTATTTACATATGTAATATGAAATATGACATTTTGTGAAAAATCTGTACGTGATGGCGAAAAATGAGTATTATTTTCGGAATCAGCGTGCAAAAGTTACTATATACTGTAAGTGATAAAATATTTCGGACAACAAAACCATTGCAGGCCTGTGTAATGTACCAATCATTACTAACACAACAAATATTTTAAATAGTTTCAATGATTTTTTTTACTGAAGTGGGAGCCAAACTCGAACCTAATATCCTACCTGCTGCGCGGTTCTTTGGTACGTACCTGGGACTCCCCATCCGCACTAGTTCTTCTTGACACTTAATACGACATACGATATAATAACAGCTATAAAATAACAGAAAAACAAAAAATGAACGCTAGACACAATCTCGAACAGGATTTATAAAGCATGTGCGAATTTTATTGCGCCCATGCTTACAAAGCTCATTAACCTATCCATTGAAAATGGTAGCTTACCAGAATGTCTTAACAAGGCTAAAGTTTGCTCTATTTTTAAATCAGGAGATAACTCTTTCTCATCAAATTACAGACCCATCTTTATCCTTTCAACCGTCAGTAAACTATTCGAGAGAGTAATATAAAATCAAATAATAAACTTTCTAGAGAAAACTGAGAGACAAAATCATCAAATGATACAGACCATAATATCCCTTTTCTTATTTCCATTCCAACCTTTTGCCCCATTCCGATTCCTCTTCATATCAATCACATTAATGATAAATATAATTTATCAGGTCATCCCATAAGTAATGTCGTTTTTTACGATAGATTATGTTTAAACTAGTCCTACTCGGTTTAAGCATAAATTTTCCGAAGGTTATATCTAAGAGGAGATCTATCGTGTTTCGCTATACTTTACAGACCTTGACCAGTGAAGACGTATGTTTTGCTTTATGTGAACCCCTCATAAACATGGCGGTGTCAGAAGAGCATATCAGGCATATAATGCTTTACGAGTTCAAAAAAGGGAATAGTGCTACTGAAGCAACGCGAAACATTCAGGACGTTTATGGCAACGATATTCTGCATGTGAGGAAATGTCAAAGATGGTTTCAAAAGTTTAGGAATGGTGACTGCTGTTTGACAGATGCAGCACGCTCTGGACGCCCTGCTGAGTTTGATGATAACCTGCTGTTAGCCGCACTTGAAGAAGACTGTTCGACAACTGTTGAAGAATTGCCCAGAAACTCAATTCATCCCCGTCCACCATCCATCGACATTTGCAACAACTCGGGAAAGTGCCTAAGTTAGGAAAATAGGTGCCACATGAATTATGAGTCCCTACAACCAGGTGGGGTGGTTGGTCACCCTCATTTCCACCACCTTCTAATAGGCGAGCGGCCAACCCTGAAAACAGGGCATATTTTTTTAGTTTAATAGCCCCCTCGTACAGAAATGCATGATACAATATGTCTAAAATGATCTGTGCCGTCTGGACATATAAGTTTGGCATGTTGTCCTCCATTCTGAGTGTGCTAAAATAGTAAAAATCAGCCATTAACTTCAGCTATGTACAGGTACTCGTGTATTCATGTTTTCAATTCACGCATTAAAACTGAAATCTTTGAAGGCACAATGAACAGTGAAGACAAGGTTTATTTCCTATGAAGTTATACATTTTCTCCAATTTATCTATAAAAACATTCTTTTACATGATATATTTTATTTTTTACCTAAAAACGTTATTGTTAGACCCAAAAAATATTTCCGAAAATGCAGGTGTTTCACAAAACTGATTAATATGAGTTACACAGAACTAATTTCGAGTACAATAATTCAGGTATTTGGATACTCCAAGCATTAATACACTATGTTGAACAAAATGAATGGCATATTAAAATGTTGAATCACCATACAAAGTACTGTGTCTACATGGGTTAATAATGGAGACCTCTGTTCGCATGCCAGCAGAAAGGTTTATCGTTCAGTTATGAAAAACAGGCAAATGTTGGCATGATTACAATACATATATAATAATGTTGCACTTGAAAATAAAGTTTGAATTGTTAACTCTGTGAAAGGACCGATATTGAGATTTGAAGAACGTCAATTCTGTAAAACAGAAATTAAGTTACGATACATAAGTTATATCGATGTACATAACACAAAATCAACTACAATCAATTAAACCAACTAAATTTTAACAATTCTTATCTTTATGAAGCAAACTACTAAATAACTTTAAAGCAGAAATCATTACTTAAAATTGGAATCTTTCCACTAAAAGTCTCAACTTGTTTTTCAATTACAAAACTAGTTGCATGTAAGTCAGTGTATACTGTATTCGGTGACTCCCGCAATATCAATTCAATGCGTTATTAGCAGTCTACCCTATACTGGGGAATAACTCACGTTGTAACAGCATATATGAAACACACTAATAAATTATTAATGCACAATGCTATAATATGGTTATTCATCTAGCTCATCCAGTGGTGGTTCGTGATGGGTTTGTTCATTCATACAGTCCCCAGTAGCCTTGCAGACGCATTCCTCTGTGCATGTCATATCATTCGTTGCACAACTGCAGTTCCAGAAGCTCATCTAATACTTCTGCAGTTGTTGGTCCATCAAATAACTTCAACTTTAATTCATCACCCTCTCTTTGCCACTCATTTCCATCTGGTGAAGACATATCTTTTTAGCAACGTGAGCCAACATCCAAATGCGGGTCTGAAATGATGCTCTCTTAAAGTGTTGAAGAAAGCTAGGCAGAATGAAGTAAGCTTTCTGAATTCACTGGAACATTTGATTGTTTTTCAGCAGAACCAAATGTCATCTTATTAGAGTTGAAATCTTCCTTCAGTTGAGCAAAGGCTCTGACAGCATCTCCTAAGCTGACACTGCTACTGACAACAATGCTTGACTTGGACTGTCCTCGCTGGCATGAATAACAATGTTATCATCATAATGCTTCATGAGACGGCGCTGAAGATTTTTCTGCACGGTATGCTTGGGTATCAATGTGGTCAGGTTACAGCTGTTAGAATTTGTTTAGCAGGGTTTTCAACTTATAAGCTTTATGTTGTTGTAGATTAACATCTATTTCTCCTAATAGTGCCATAAATGCCTTCTCGTATATGTTCTCTCCTTCTTCCATTTTCCTTGAAGCATTGATGTTATGCTTGCTTGAATAGCTTGGCATGCAGGATTTGTGGTAAACAGCATCAGCTGCAATGAGGTCTTCTTCTTCAATTTTGGCAAGCATAGAAATGTCCTTCCGAGCTTGTGCTGCTTCATAGAGATTATTCTGACACGTTGTTGTTGGTACCTTATGTATGCTGTCCCTCTTTCGTGCGTTGTATATTAAACACATTGAAAAATCTGTAAGCTTGGATGTTTGAGGTCGTGTGCGAACACTTTGCTCTTCAGTGCCATGTGATGCAGAATCATGCGTGCTACATTTTGTACTAACATGAGAAATGTTTTTCTTGTAAATGAGTGATAACAGCTACGATGATATGTAACAGACATACTACGTAATTTTGTAAGGTCATCAAACTCAGATTCAAGTCTTTGTTAAAGGTTATCCTGTCGTAACAATGATGTTGACAATAATGTTTCAATACCCACTTCTGTGGGTACAACCAGTTCTTCTTTGCTACTCTGCTGACATATAACGCATTTCTCCCAATTTGTTGACAACCTCTGTTTCTTCGCCTGTCCAAATTTTAATGGACTTGAATCAGGCTCTGCCATGCTTGATATAGATGATCGTCTGAAATAAAAATAACAATAATTAAACTGTGGTTTTCAACAATACCACACATTTGCACAATATTTTTCACAGCACACATTTGTCTTATTCTAATATTGTGATAATAAAAGGAGGAAGTAAATTTAAAAGTGGGCCTAACCTATAACAATACATGAGAGTATTACGTTTTACTATAATGTGATAATTCAATAGTGTATCTAGATAGTAAACACTTATAATAAACAGTATAGGTTGATTAACAGTATTTCAGTTCGAAACTAAAGCAAATTATCATCTGGATAAAATTTCAGGTATTTTCTACGTTTGTTTATATTGGCGTTTCCATGGAAATCACACATCAAAAATGAGGACAACACTTAAAAATGTGTTCATTGAAAAATAAGGACTAATAAAAAACATATTACAACTTTCTGTACAAGGGGAGAATTAAAAATGTTTAAATCGGGGTCTGGCCGCTCGCCTATAAGCTCACTAGCTCTTTGAGCGAATCAAAGTTGGCGATCTGGCTGTTGGCATGGTTAAGCGTGATGCCTTTAGCCTTCACGATGTACTTGTACTCCTCCCCAACTCTCACGCGTACCCCGTAAGTTTATAGTCCTGTTGAGACAAAAGAATCGGCGTAGGCGATACCTCCATACTTATCCTTTATCTCGTCAGTCAACTATCCAAGAAATTCCCCAATATATCACACTATCTGTATCTGCGTACAGAACCCGTCGCCCGAGAGAATGCAACAGATGCCATAGCTTGATACGTGCGTATGCTGTTGCGAAACTGGGTACAGGGATGTTTGTGACACGTGATGTATCTGTAGCCAATTCGGTCCTGTTGTACCTTATTATGTACATATTACTCACATTCAAGATTTCCATGACTTCTTTATCGTTAGCGTTTGCATAATCCCAAACTTCGCTATAACTTTGAGCTAGATGGACGTTTCCCCTCTGTATTCTGAGAAAACTTCCTCCAAAGGCTATTTAGGCACAACTTTGCACTAAAGCGCTTGCCAGGGTTCCTCACAATTTGGCCACGTTCAAGTTGTATACCTTCACGATCACGGTAACGTTGAATATATGCCGATTTTTCATCTTCGGTCTCAACTCCTCGTGGGTATCCTGATGCTTCTACTCTATCCTTCAAAAAAGTATTTATATATGGCGTGAAAAGGTTGGGAAGCTTCTGAAAGCACACCTCATATATCTTCAGTATTCTGTACCTGTGACGAAGGGGTACAGAACTTGTATATATGCTCAGGACTTGTATATGCGCCTCTGATCTTCCTCTAGTTGATTGTGTGATTACAGGCCCCACAGTTCTCCTATGCGCACTTCACACAGAGGGAACATGAGTTTGTAGTCTATAACAACGGGCAAGATTGGCATCCTTAAGTCGCGAGGGTGGAGCACATCTACGAAAGATAGACCAAAGTAGTACTCACTCAAATTAGCTGAGAACTCTTCGATGGTAGGCATGGCGGGACCCACAATTTTTTCAGGCTCACCTACGGGGTACGGATTGTTCTTCATCAGCTAAGGGTATAATGAGCAGATATCGTAGTAATGAATCTTCACCCCGTCCATAGGTGGAAAGTATAGCTTGAAAGGGTTTGTACGTCCTCCAAACAAGCTGTCGCCGCATTTGAGGGGTTCCACCACCATTGTATGTTTGATAGCCCTTATTTCTTCGCGATACTGCTCATCGGACTCCATCGAGGCATCATATTCGTGCTGTGAAATTATAAGCTGGTCGCGGGTACGGGTCCGTCCATGCGAGACTATCGGCGGGAGATCTCCCATGGGCATCCCCTGTGACGCCGAACTCAGGACGCGAGATCCATGCAACCGGCATCCGTTAAAGGGGTATGTAGGCTACACTGATTTCTCACCAGTGATGGGGTCCTCACTTAAGCCATCTACCTAAGAAAACACGGCCACTGACCTTGATTGCCACTTTCCCCGTGTTGCAAGCGTGCTTTATATACACACCTGTCTGCTGTTGTATGCGAGTGAGCCAGTAAATAGCATTATAGCCATAACTGCGCAGACGTTTCGGGTGATGATTGCAAGTGTGTCTTTAGGTATGAAATTATTCTTCAATAGGGTAAAACACAATGATGCGATCGTGGTTGCTGCTTGTCACGGATCACAGTTGAAGCGCGTTACGTACATCCTTCTAAAGGCTTGGAAGCATACTTTAAGTACGCGTACGTCATTCACACAATAACGTTCACATTCATACGCTATATTGTAAGGATTATCTTCATTAAACCTGTTGTATTAGAGCTCAAAATCATCACGTCCGCTTGTGCTCATACATTCATAGTTAAAGTAATGTTTAGGGGGTGGTGGTCGTGCATAATTTAAAGTGTCGTGAGTGTGGAATGTGTAAGGGAAGTACCCTTTTGAAACTTCAGCGTCTCCGCCAATCACCTTGGGTAGCTTGGCTAATTTACAAGGTGTGAATAACAGGGTGTCTTTAAACTGGCCATTTCCTCTTATCTGCATCTATATAAGTTTGTTCCCTCCTTTCAAGGGATCACCCGTGAATATCTCAGAGGACTCATGGTCAAATAGCTCCTTATAAAGGAACTGAGTGTCAAATTTTGCAGCGTTATGGGCAAGAATAAACACAGTCATTTTTTTTAACTGGTCCGCTAGCTTGAGAATATGGTTCACAAAGAGTTTCACGGGGAATCTCTTGTAGATACCTTAAAAATATTTGTTCGCTTACCACATTTGCGGCATTCATCACACTCAATGTTCATACATTCATCACAAATAGTCTGACTTACGAGTAAATGCGGGATAACCTCTTTTGTTTCGGGATTTGTGTAAGTTTGTATGTCATAATACACGGTTATACAAGGCTTATTTTTAGGTTTGGCATCTTTCATATAACATACATGCTTTACACCATCCGCCTTATAGTCTTCATGGCATATAGAATAGTGAATTTCATCTCATTTGTGCTCGAATTTCCCTCCAGCCGTCCTTTGTATGAAACATTCCACACTCATATATTCCCATTTTCCTACACGTGCCATTTGATTTATGGAATCCAAAACAGGTATTATTGAAAAACATGCGCTTACATCCATTACAATCACGCTTCTTAGTTTCAACTACACGACTTTCACATCTGGGACTTTTACACTGGTCGCAAACCATGTGGCACTCCTTACAATGTTTCAACACATCATTCGTAAACTCGAGACAATCCTTACACAAATCGTGATGTCTTCCATATTTTCAGCTTTTATCATAACCCGTGTAAAGAGCCCTTATATTGCGGATGGGTAGATACGTTGTTTCAGACAAGCCTAAAATAAGTAGGGACTTTGTACGTTCTCTCACGCCCCAAAATGTACTTTACATCTACGGCGGCCAGACGCCTGCAGAGTAATACTACCCAAAAATCGTCTCCATCACTATCATCTGATCCGAACTCGAGGGCTAGTCGCGTCCTGGTTTCACGTCCCTCACTGCTCCGAAGAGCAAACTCCGCAATACGCTCAACCACGCGCCGCAGTCCATGTTCAAAGCCGTTGCTATACATGCCTCGGGGCTCGATCCTGACTACGTACAGGTTTATAGTCAGGGATGGGGTGGTGGTGACGCTGCACACCAGCTCGATGATATGCCACTGTCTACAGGTTGCTGTGTTGCTGTCGAGGCCACTTAAATAGTATACAAAATGTTGCCTAACCACTTCTACGTCACACTGCCGTCTTTTGCCTCTTTGGATACACATCCTGACAACACCCTATCCAGCTTTATAACAGAACTGCATGGACCTATCGATTTGGGACGTGAATAATACAAGATCGGCTTGTGTGAATTTCAATTGACCACCAAGTTTTTAAGTATTGAGAAGAAAGCAGACGTTTTTCTGATTCTTAGAAGGCTCCATGAGTGTGAAAAATTGGGGATAACTTTAGATGATACTATGAGTTCAGCCTGGAGCACGAGTTGTTGCAGTACTACAGTACAAAAGTAACACTAGGACGGTGGCATTATAACACAGCTGAGGATATTGTGAGAGCTTTAAATGGGAGTCTGGAAAGGTCAAGGCTCACCCCCGATTTACTTTTTGAAATCGTAAACAAAGACAACGACCCATACTTTTTTGTTAAAACCAATGGCTATTAGAAATATTAAGGACAATGAACTATTCAAAATTATACCTGAGGGCAGATATGCCATGGCCTTCCAAGGAAACACTTTTCACGAGTCACAGCATGACTTATTCAGCTTATTGTACCAACTAAAGTTACCGAAATTAACTGCTGAAGGCCCTCCCCCGGGCATGTATTATGTTTACAGAAATATCTTGGACCACCAATTTCTTGGAGATACCCAGGTTCGCCTGTTACGCATTATGCACATTCCCATTCATAGAGGAAAGAGTTTGAGCATTACATATGATGAACCTCATTATGTCAAAGTTGCACCTAACCTACTGAACAGTATATCAATATGTATAAGAACGAATGAGGGAAAAAAGTTTCCAATCGGTTACGGGAGCTTAACCGTAAAGCTCCACTTCCGCAGTGTTGCGACAGAATGACACAGAGGCCATTTTCCGTCTTTTGAGGGGTGAGGTACCAGCGTGGAAGTGGCATCGGTTAAATTTTTACGTCTATACTGCGCACAGCAGTGCCCTTACTGAAAAGTAGGGCCAAATATCTTGGAAAGAAGGCCCTGCAATCAGGACTTAACACATTTGAAGATATAATGTCAGGTACCAAACCTAAAAAAGCTTTCAGAAAACATTTACGACGTACACGGGATGAAATCGTCGAAGATGCGAAGAGAAAAATGCGCGTTGTGGGTTTTAGAAGAAGGAGAAGGAAAAAACAAAAGGTTACTATAAGAGGAAGAAAGCGTACTGTACGACGTTGAAAAAAAAAATAGCTAAGCAGACAAATGGTGGTGTAAAGCGGAAAAGGACTTAAAAAAAAGGAAATGTTCTAAGCGTATGAAACCGGTCGTGGACCTATTTTTAAAAAATTAATATAAGGTAAATCTGATACAGCATTGCCTCTGCTTTATTTCATTTCTGACTCGTGGGAACAGCTATTCAGATTTCTTAAAAAAGCTAGATTTGTATGATTATGAGGGTAATGATAACCTCGTGTTTACCGAGGTATTTGGTAGATTCCCCCTTGTAAGTGAAGCACACACGTGTATTGTATAAAATGAGAACAGCTTTGTGTATATATAATATATATATATATATATATATATATATATATATATATATATATGTATATATGTAAAATTGAACAATGAATAATTCCTATATTCATATATTCTTATATTCATTCATATAATTCTTATATTCATTCATATAATTCTTATATACTCATTCACATAATTCTTGTATTCATTCATACAATTCTCATATTCATTCATATAATTCTTATATTAATTTATATAATTCTTATATTCATTCATATAATTCTTATATTCATTCCTATAAATTTTATATTCATTCATATAATTCTTATATTCATTCGTATAATTTTTATATTCATTCGTATAATTCTTATATTCATTTGTATAATTCGTATATTTATATAATGCGTTTATTTATTTAATCCTTATATTTATATAATCCTTATATTCTTCTATATTTATATACTTATATTAATTTTTACATATAGAGTCCAAATTCACATAACGGTGACGAATTTCGGATAAAATATTTGATTCGCTTTCTATTTAATTTTGCTGAATACTTAGTGGATTATTTCTTTTTAAATTATTTAATCTTTTTTTAGATATACCTTATTAGTGTAATCTTGTTTAATTCTGCAATGTTCATTTTCTGTACACATTCTCTCTTCGTTGTAAAAGGTGAAGTCGTCTTGCTTAACGTTTAATTTTAAATCTTAAGCATTTAATTTTTGCTCATATGCATGTATAATTGTAATTATAATAAAATGCATATTTCAATTTCTATTTTTAGTTAATTCGGCAGATCATGATAACATCAGATCTGTCAATATGCTGTTTAAAATAAAAATATGGCTTCATCTTCAAATACCTTGCCTATCTGTCTAGACATTGCTACAGCTAAAATATTTGCCTTATCTTCAAATATTTTGCAAAATAATGCAACCTATTGAGAATAAAAAATAAAACAAGTCAACATTAAATAATAATGATGTCACCAAAAATTCAGTATATAATGCCGAACAATTTTTCAAATACTCATTCTGTAAAATTTTAGCAGTAAACTACAGTAAGGAAATATCTTTTTCTTCTCCTTCGAGCCTTGCTCTCTTCAGAGAACTTAATCTTACACCTAATTTTGCAGCTCTTAAAACAATATATATATATATATGTGTGTGTGTGTGTGTGTGTGTGTATAACGCAAAAATATGACGTATACACTACATGAAATTGATAACTGCAACACAATCAAGTTATAAATGTAACATATATACCTTTTTAAATAAACAATAAAACCTTAGCTTTATTAATTAATAAAATGTTTAAAATACCCGCCTTATTCAGCACACAAACACACACACACACACACACACACACACATGTACAAGAATAAAACTTAAATCGTTCCACCGACGATCATGCAATCATCGGAAATATGTTCGTGTAATACCGGCAGGTTGCCCCTGAAAGAAAAAATATTACTGTAAGCCACGCTTTATTATTATTATTTTCATAGGATAAAGAGAGATATTTATTATTGTTATCATTTCAGAGGTTAATGAGAGAGATGTTTGTTATTGTCATTACTATTTCACAGAATAATGAGCGAGAGAGAGAGATTTTTAAATTAAAACGGATTCTTACCCAACAAGGCCGTCGGTTTCTAACGTCACCTCACACTGTAACACACACCGAGGTTGATCCGCATTAGGTCTTTAAAAAGGAAAAAATAAAAACTATTGCATCATTCATTTCAAAAGTGGTTTTATGTAAGAGAAAAGTTGCAAGAGTTATTGAGATACATCTTAAAACAAAGACTGTTTTAGAATTACATAATACTTACACGACGTAATCGTCACTGCACGATGCGGTGCCACTCTCATGTCGCGAATCTTGTTGCAACGCTTGCTCTAAAGCCTGGCTGGAAAATACGCGGCCAAATTTCCACGCATTCCATCAAATAAACGCATGCATTAGCACTGTAAAATAACAATGTATAGGTAGAAAAAGGGGATTATATATATATATATATATATATATATATATATATATATATACATATATATATATATATATATATACATATATATATACATATATATATATATATATATATAGCGGGAATATATAGGTAAAAATAGCTACTCACACTGTATCACAACAGAGATATACCGCTGGCGTCACATATTCGTTCAGGCATTCGTGCATTGAAGAATCGGCCCTTCAGATAAAGGAATAATAGATTAAAATTGCGCACAATCGCGAAAACTTCTCAAAAACGCACCTCTACATAAATGATGACACAGGAGAAATAAATTCTATATATTTCACAATAACTGAAAGGCTTCACCAAACAGAAAATGATTCGTATATGTTCCTCCCTTCTTCTGCTTTTATAGGACAGGGGAGAAGGCTCCCCCTAGAATGGGGCATGTAGAAGAAAAGACTTCCCCTCCCCATACTTTCAGAAAGCAAACCATTTATTGGCTGAACGATTTTTAGTGGGCGGACTCTGAACGAATTGTAGTGAGCTGTCCTAAAGTTTTTACCAAGCAGTGAGAGAGAGAGAGAGAGAGACAGAGAGAGAGAGAGAGAGAGAGAGAGAGAGAGAGAGAGTCAGTTAATGCTAAATCTCTTTTAAATAACTCGATAGATTCTTTAATGCGTGGTAAAATGATTTTTGATAAAAAATAGATGTTATCCCTAAAACTAAAATCTAGTTTTTAAAAATTATATTATTATTTTTTATAATATAATTTAAAGATAAATTTGTATATTAAGATAAACGTTCATTTTAAATAACTCGATAGATTCTTTAATGAGTGGTAAAATGTTTTTTGATAAAAATAGATAAGTTACCCCTAAAACTAAAATCTAGTTTTATTTAAAAATTATATTAATATTTTTTTATAATATAATTTTAAGATAAATTTGTATAAAATAAAAAAAAAAATTATTTTGTTTACCATGTTTCTGTTTTTGTTCGAAAGAGCGGATAGCCCACCAATACATTATAGCCCTAGCCTCATAAACGTATTTTTAATACTTTATGAGAAGACGAATAATATGCCTATTGTCTGTGTCGTTTTTTGAGACCTTACTGGTCTATTATTGCCTCAAACATATTTTAATACGTTTATGAGAAGATTAATAGATTTGTCTATTATCTATGCCGTTTTTAGAGACCTTACTGGTCTAATGGGTGGTGGTGGTGGTACTGTAATATTTTCGATGGTTGGAGGGGGGGAGGGGCTATGCATGAGGGGATTGTGAGGTAGGCTAAGGAATGCTTGTTCGCGTATATGCGTATATTTTGTTATTTTCTTGGGATAGAACTGTGTTAATTCTCCTTTATGTGCATCTGTGTACGATTAAGTTATATACGAAGTGTGTGTGATTTGTTATTTTTTGAGACAAGGCAATGTTAATTCCCCTTTACGTGCATACATGGAAATAACTGTTTACATGCTTTGATAAAATCATATACGATGTGCGTATGTGTGTGTGTTCTGCTATTTTTTGAGACAAAGCGGTGTTCGTTTTAATTCTTCTTTATACGTAGGTACGTACAATGAAATAATTGTGTACGATTATGCCACATACGACTGGTTGTGTCCCTCTAAAGAAACTGGCTGACAGCCACTTACGCCATACTCCTTCTAAGCCAACTGGCTGTGATGCTAAAGCCGCCTAGGGTGGAAGACTCCATTATGCGCCGAGACATACCAGCGAGAACATCTTCTCTTCTCTCTGTTTTCTTTTTATTACCCTTGTTAGGTCAGGTTACCCCCTTTGGAGGCTCTATCCCCGCGCCGTCTTCACTCCCGCGCCCCCTTCACACCCATTCTCCTCCAGATTAGGTTAACCCTCTACACCTTCATGCATACCCGATTTTAGAGGGTCTAACCCCCTCCCCCCATTATTGATCATGTTGCATTCAATTGATTTGCACTCTACATTTTTGTAGAGATAATACTCACAGAATCCTCAATCATTATTAGAAAATAAAAAATTTCTTTATAAAGCCAAAATTATCAGCTAAAAACATTAAAAAATTGCGAAATATTTTTATAGTTATTAAAATTCAGTAATTAAAATATTTCATGAAAAATAAACTCTTCTCGAAAGGACTTTATTTATTTATTATTATTATTATTATTATTATTATATATTATTATTACTAGTACAGTTCTCGCCGCTTCGCTGACGGTTAGACAGGCTAAACTACAAAAAAAGAACCCAGCCGTGAAAATTTTGAGCTTCACATTGTGTCAACATTTCTGAATCTGGTATCTCCCAAAACCTCCTCACCCCCATTCATACAACTTGGGGGCTAACCCCCTACCCCATTACCCCACCCCTCCCCATTACCCCACCCATCCCCCATTACCCCCACCCCCACCCTTCCCCCATTGCTAAACTACAGAAAAGAACACAGTCATGAAAATCTGAGCTTCACATTGCCGCCCGTAATACAATTTCTGAATTTTTTTTACAATTTCTGAATTTTTTTCTCACAATTTTTTCTCACAATTTCTGAAAGTGTGACGGACAGACGGACAGACAGACTTGACAGACGGACAGCTCTCTTATTATAGTATAGATTATTATGTTCGAACAAATTTTGCAGAATTATTAGAATCCAATATATTATATATATATCTATATATATATATATATATATATACACACAAACTCAGAGTGGTCCCCTGAGAAACTTATATGTTAAACACAGACCGTGCATGGAACAAGGAACTCTTCTGGGAAGTTTCACAGAATTTCGAAGAAGAGTTCCTTGTTCCATGCACGGTCTGTGTTTAACATATACAGGGTGAACCAAAAGTAGGTGGACAGTAAATGATAACGTTTATTTTGAGAATACATATACAATTATATTTAATTTTTGTATACTATAATACAAAATAGAAAAAAAAAATTAACTTATACCAATACAATACAAAAGCACTGAAAATTTTATCAACGCAGGTGCTCAAATTGCTGTCCATCACAATTTACACAGCTTTGAAGTCTACCTTTCACACTTCGACAAACATTTTTGCACAAGTTTCTTTGTGCATTAATTTCTTGAAATGCATCTCTGATGTAATTTTTCAACACTTCGTGGTTTTCGACTATAAACTTTGTCCTTGAGTACTCCCCAAAAGAAAAAATCCATTGGGGTAAAGTCAGGTGAACGTGCAGGCCATTCAATTTGACCTCTTCGGCCGATCCATTTCTCGGGAAATGTTTCATCAAGATACTCACGGACTGCTCTTGAATAATGTGGAGGGCCCCCATCTTGTTGGAAATAGAGGTCATGTGAATTAGGCTGTTGTTGTAAGTGTGGAACAACTTCATTCATTAGAATTTCGAGATACTTATCACCTGTGACTGTTCCATCAACAAAAATTGGTTCTAAAACACCAGAACTTGAAATACCACCCCAAACAGTGACACCAGGCTGGTTTAGTTGCTGCTCTAATGTTAAATGCATGTTCTCACTATACCAGTAAACACAATTATGTCGGTTAACATGACCTGATAATTTGAAAGAAGCCTCATCGGTCCACACAATGTTATCTAAAATTATTGGATTTCCTTCAATTTCGTTCAGCATGATCTCACTAAATTGCAGCCGCCTGTCTGGGTCATCCTCCAATAAGCCATGAATTAGCCGTGGACGAAGCTTTCAACCCAATAGATTTCAGAATTCGTATAATAGAGGTTTGTGAAATGTCCAGTTCTGCTGAGGCTCTTCTGGTGGACTTTTTGGGACTGTGAACAAATGCTTCGGCAACAAGTTGCTTATTGTCCTCTGTGCAAACTGTTTTGGGTCGACCAGTTCTTGGGGCATTAAGAATTGAGCCAGTGGCATCAAATTTGTCACGAATGCGGTAAATGGTTTGTCTCTGTGTGGCTTGAGTACCAAATGTTTCAACCCATTTTGTTCTAACAGTTTCAGTGTTTTGAGATTTCCAATACTCTTTTAACACCCATTTTCTGGCATCAGTATTTAGATTATTTGCCATTATGGGTTCTCTGAACTATCTGAAAAGAAAAAAGATTAAATTTAAATAAATTTAGTTATAATATTTAATATAATATAACACAAACACCATAGTTATAATGAACACCATAGTTATAATATAATATAACACAAACCCTACTCAACCTACTGTCCACCTACTTTTGGTTCACCTGGTATATATATATATATATATATATATATTACAGGGCGTCCCAAAAAAATGTATACGCACTTTAAATAATTATAAAGGCAGTGTTTATTAAAATACATTTCATTTTCAAAATGTAATAGAATCTACAGACATTATTTAATTGTTTTGTCAACGCCTGTTTTCAAACTGACGTCCGTTCTGGTCCAGGCACTGCTGATAACGCGAAGCAATGGAATCGCAAACATCACGAAACATTTCGTTTGGTATTTGTGTGCATTCTCGTTCAATGGCTGCTCTCAATTCAGCGACTGTTGCAGGTTTTATAGCGTAGACTTTGTCTTTTAAGTATCCCCATAAAAAAAGTCTAGTGGTGTGAGGTCTGGTGAACGCGGAGGGTATTCTACGAAACCCCTTCGTCCAATCCACATCCACATCGTGCCAAGTACCACTCGCAATATTCCACTCTTCGGTCCGGATCATCATCTTCATTAATAGCATGGACTAATCTTGGAATGTAACTTTTCCATTGACAGCGCTTCAAAATGCGTTGGACAGACGATTCTGAAATTCCTACCTCACGACTCGCTTGCCGCACAGATTTTCTTGGACTTTGGTGATACGTTTCCAGTACTCTTTCTTGCTTTGTGGGGCTTGTCGATGTCCGTGGTCTTCCGGAACGCTTCTTGTGGACATTCTGAACAGTTCCATCGGCTTCAAACTTATCTCTAATTCGAGTGATGGTAAGTCGCGTTGGTGGATCTGTTTGAAACTCCCTCCTAAACTGTCTTTGCACTTCAACTGCGTTTTCACACTTCCAGTAGCATTTTAGAATGAATTTCCTTTGTTCAAAGCTTAGTCTGACTGCCATTATTAATTCTAATGGGTTTAACTTGGAAAGAAAGAAACATCAATTGAGCTATCAGCTGTTAAAGTGTGTATACATTTTTTTGGGACGCCCGTGTGTATATATATATATATATATATATATATATATATATATATATATATCCTATATACTGTTGAGCTAAATGTGTCTGTGTGTCTGTCCGCTTTCTTCGGAACCGTGCACAGCCAAAACGGCACATCGTAAAATTCTGCAACTACCACCAACTGATAGCCCATGAGCTTCCGATGTGCTCTGTGAAGTTTCCCGGTCCTAGGTCACAATTACTTGGTCCGAAGGCCCCAGCACCGCGATAAAACTACAGAAAAGAACGCAGCCGTGAAAATCTAGAGTCACACATACCGTGACATATACTGCTACCCGCCCGGGGGTAGTGGGGGGTGGGGTAATTGGGGTAGTGGGGGTGGGGGTAATTGGGGAGTGGGGGTGGGGGTAATGGGGGAGATGGGTGGGGGTAATGGGGATAATCACATTTTTTACTTTTGTGTGCGGGGGAGGGGGTGGGGTAATTGAGGGAGTGGGGGTGGGGTAATGGGGGAGATGGGGGGGGTAATGGGGATAATTACATTTTTTACTGTTGTGTGCGGGGGAGGGGGTGGGGTAATTGGGGAGTGGGGGTGGGGGTAATGGGGAGAGGGGTGGGAGTAATGGGGGTAATGGCTTTTTTACTTTTGTGTGTGGGAGTAATGGGGAAGTGGGGGTGGGGGTAATGGGGGAGATGGGTGGGGTAATGGGGTTAATGGCGTATATAGCAGTATATGTCACAGTACTACCCACCCGGTGGGCCAAGTTGTACAACGGTCGCGAGCGATAGCGAGCTACCGCTCTTATACGCTAAAGGGAATCTAACCATTTCGCTAAACACGATTTTAAATGATTAATTTCTAGATTTTTCAGTAATCACTTTTCTTGACAGTGGATCAGACGTTTCGATAAGCATGTGGTTTTATAGCCAGGTAAATGTTTCAGATATTCAAATTTCAGACAACTTTCCGGAGCTCCAAAAAGTTGATTTTGCAATCTTTCTATTTATACACATTAGTACTTTTCTTTGTTTTCTGTACTCAACTGCCAAATGTTTTTTAGGGCAAATAGAAGTTAAAACATTTAGCCAGCTATAAACCAGATAAATGAAACCAGGTAAACCTTTAAATTAGTAATTTGAAATCACTAGAAAGTTTAGACAAAATTATTTTTAACGATTTCCTTTATAGTGTTGTATAGTCACTCTTATGAAGTATGTTCATTACTGCGTCAACCAGTGAAATGAAATGGTAATGAGAATCAAAGTATACGCATAAAGATGCAATTAAAATTTAAAACGGAATGAAAACCATTTGTCCGTAGTCAGTGGAATTTAGAGTTTACTGCCATTTCTATATACTCAAATACACCGGCCCCGAGTTCGATTCGCGACAATTGCAGGGGACGATCAACTCACCCAGCTGTTCAGCCTTCCATACAAAAAAATAGTTAGTAGAAAAACGAGTAGCCTGGGTGGACTAGTGGTTAGGACACTGGGCTGCTGATCGGGATCAGGCGAGGATTTAGTAACGGATTCCACGTAAAACTGTAGTTCTAAAATAGGGCAACAAGTTTGACCTTCGTCAGAATGAACAATTCAGGCGAAAACAAAACCAGAGTTACCAAGGTTTAACATATATATATATATATATATATATATATATATATATATATATATGTGTATATATATGTGGGAAGGGGGGGGCTGATTGTAAATACCAATCAACCAAGGAAGTACTCCGGGAGTGGGGGACGTTAGGCAGGAGACAGGGAATGCTTGAACTCCCGTTTCTCTTGTCACTGTCCCCTTTAGCTGATTTTTTCCGAGTCTCATCTTCCCTGTGAGTAGTCCAGGATGTTCTCAAGTACACACTTCTCCATCTATTCTACACTACACATAATATGCATTTTACAAACTCCACAATCTTTTCAAAATTAAAAAAAAAAAAAATGGTATTATGAGCCTCGGAGATTTTGATTTTTGCGGGCGCTCGCCTTTGTCCTCTCTCTCCTGCATAAAAAAATATAAAATTTTGTTTTCTGTTTGGTAAATTGATTATTAAATTCTACAACAAATAGAGAAATAGAGAAACACGTTGATAAGTAGAAAGAGAGAGGGTGTGATAGACATGTGATGCACATATTAGGCTGGTTTACGACAATTTAAAACAATTCTTAGATAATGAATAAAGAATAATACAGGTAGAAAATGAAGAAAAGATTCTTGTTCTATTTCAGCCTTTTTGCAAATTGAATTCTGCTTTCAAAGACGATCAGAAACACGAATGGAGTTTACAACTTTTAGAATTTTAGATTTATGCATTTGATAGACATTAAGGATCAATTATATACACTACCCTGCGCTGTATGAGTTGTTTAGTAAATTACAGTATTTTAGTGAAGCCCATGGTATGTGAGTTAAGATACAATGCATAATTTATATCTGGCACGTCAGGATTGATAGGAATGCGACGTAGGTTAGTCTACCCAAACGCTTCTACTTCTTCAGAAATGTACCTCTCTCATATGATTAAAGGGCATGTATATTTCCAATTATGGTTGGTTTGCTTTGAGTTTCATAGGCGTAAGCAATTATTGATTTGCAGCGTAACAAAACGATGTTTAATACCATTTCCTTCCTGTTTTAATGAACACATTTCTTTCTGAAAATTTTGAAATCTTTTGTAACTGAAGCAATTATTACGAAAGAAATCTTTTATAACTTGGGCAAAGACTACCAACCATGTGACTGGCGCCTATTTATTGATTCGTCAAAGCGAAGTTTGAAAGCTGTCTTACTGCATAATGGAAACAAAGTTGCCTGTCTGCCTGAAGGAGAGTCAGTTCATTTGAAAGAGACTCATGGAAATCTTTCATTTCTTTTAAACAAAATAAACTATGAAGAGCACAAATGGTTTGTTTATGGTGATCTTAATGTGATCGGCCTTCTTTTAGGCCAACAGGCTGGCTTTACAAAATACCCATGCTTTTTATGTCTGTGGAATAGCAGAGACATGAAGAAACACTATGTGAGGAAAGAATGACCTCAGAGAAAACGGATTACTCCATGACTAATCCACTGGTAGATCGTAACAAGATACTGTTACCTCTACTCCACATAAAGCTTAGATTAATGAAAAATTTCGTCAAAGTTCTCAACAAAGAAAGATCTGGATACCAATTTTTATGTTAAAAATTCCCCCAAATTAGTCATGCGAAGCTGAAGGAAGGAGTGTTCGTCGGTCCTCAAAGAAAGCAACTCTTAAGCGAGCCAGCATTTAAAGATGCATTGACAGGTCATGAAAAAGATTCTTGGCTAGCTTTTAAGGCTGTTGTGAACAACTTCCTTATAGTGGTGGACCGGATGTCAGTTTTTCAACATCTGCGGATGCGGATGCGGATTTTTAATTTCAATATCCGCGGGTGCGAATATTTAGTTATCTATCATATAATATAGAATTATGAATATGACATAATTTTCAATTTCGTGATATACTATTATGGCAGGCAATGCATAAGAATTAAAATTAATATTAATGTTTCCATTATGATAAAAATAATACTTTCTCAAGAGTTTCAGCCACAGAAAATTGAAGAACAAGTTTCATTCATTTTCTGTTACCAGGTATTTATATTTGAGGTTTATATATTTGTTTGTTCTTTAACAATTAATACTTTACATGAAATGTCCATGACTGGGCCTTATAAGCTACTTTATAAGTTAATTTAATTGTAAATTGCATAATTTATTAGAGGTAATATCCGCATAACATCCGCAGTCAGAAGTGCGGATGCGGATGTTAAAACTTATGTGGATATCCGGTCCACCACTACTTCCTTATTAACAGGAAATCTGATGACTAAAAAGAAATGGGTAAAGATATGATCTGTAACTATCGTCTGCTGGGATGTAACATGATTGTTAAGATACACTTCCTACACTCTCATGATTTTTTCCTGAAAACTTAGGCGCGTTGAGCGAGGAACAAGGAGAAAGGTTCCACCAGGATATTTCAGAAATGGAATGGAGGTATCAGGGAAGCTGGGATGTTCGAATGATGGCAGACTATTGCTGGGGTCGAAAGAGAGATGTACCGAAATCAATAGACCAGAGAAAATCGACGAGAAAGAAGTTTCTTTAGCTACTGACTGCTCTAATAAATTTAATGCGTTACTGTTGATGAATGTCTGGTTCAGTCATTCACAATTTTTGTATATAAATATACTCTCTCTTACTTAAATCCGGATCTATATGTATTATATACAGTATATTAGTGTATATATTTAGTAATAATCTGAGTATGTGTGTGTTTATATAATATGTGTTTCTGGGCATGCATTACTACTGTAAAATGTTTGAATTGAATAACATATGCTACATGATCGTCTGTTCTCTTATCCAATTGGTAACATTTTCTTATCTATACGTTACATGTGCTTGTGAAATATCTAAATGTGATAGGAAAAAAATAAATATACAGCTGAAAAGCGCATGCCTTTATTGCCTAGAATCACCCATTTTCATTGAGACAACTCGCAAAAAATTTAAATTCGCAGGGTGGTGTTATGTATCGAGATTAAAAAAAATTAAAAATTAAAACGTTTTACTACCATTTAGTTTAATTCTTAACACGAAACGAAGAAGTACTAACACCAAACATTAATTTGTTCAAACTAAACATGAAACCTAACCTAACCTTAGTTAACTTAATCTAAAATAATTTAATGAAGCCCAACCGAACACAACCGAACTTCATCTTCATCAAGTTAAGACTCGCTGCTCTTAAAACCAGCCAAACGAAAATAAATTTTCTTGATTGATTGCGAACACATTTTCCTTTCTTTTTAAGCAGAATTTTAAAAACTTTTCCATTTATTAGAATTACATGTAAAAATGTGGTTATTTTTTAATAAGGTTTTGGAACGTGCATTGAAATTCTGAAAGGGTTTCCTGATTTGAATAGTTTGAAAACTACTGAGTCAAGTTAAATTAGGTTTCGACACTTTGAACTTTCGGCTAGTTTTCATTTCAAGGGAATGCTGTTTGTCCGACTTCGACTCAGTGCTGAGTTAGGCAGTTGCATCTTCTGAAGCACAAAGCTTTTGATTGACGAGCGAAAACTGTCGAGACATTCAAAAACTTTTCTCGAATGCAGGATTCTTCCATGAAATGTTTGCATAAAAATCATCCAACTTAACCTAACTAAATTTTATATAACTTAACTTAACCTAACCTACGTAACATAACCGGGGAAAATTCTAACCTAACTTAAACTTACAGGGCAAAAATTATAAACTAACATAACTTCATACCTACTTGTAACCTTCATTCGCAGTAACAACTATTAAAAGTTTAAAGAAAAAATTTAAAGGTTTAAGCGTATCTTCCGTTGTGTTTATGCTAGGAAGATCATTTTTGTTTTATTTGATTTGTCTATTTATTTTCTTTAACATTTCCCTGATACACCTTTCTCCCATTCCTCACAGAAATTTGAAAAATATGGTAATTCATGAAAAATACTAACAAAAAATATGAATTTTTATATCTTTCGTTGAGTTTCTCAACTTTAGTAGATGTTTTAGCACCATTTTAAGGTTTCCATTTGTTTAGATTTTCACAGATTTAAATTATTCCATAATTATATTATTTAGGGTTTGTTATTTATACTGTATTACATTATAATTTATATTTCTTTTTCAGATTATTTGATTGCTTTGCTAAATTTTTATATTGAATCTGATTCGCTAAAAAACATTTACGTTCACTAATATACTGTAGTTTAATTCTATTCCGACGCACAAAGCAAAATTAGCCATGGCTTCCATGGCCGCGAATGAATCAGCAAAAAGGAAGACAAGGAATACTCAAAAGCTGAATCCAATCTTTGAACTACCAAAGGATCTCTCACTGATTTATTTGCCTTCGTCCGAAGATATACTTCAGTGTTTCCTTTATGTTAGATAGGAAACAATTAAGTCAGGAGAAGCTAATTCCAAAACAAACCCTTAAACAAACCCTTTCACTGGTTTATTTGTCTCTTTAATTTTAATGAATTACCATTGAAGCATTTGTTAGAACACCTCGATGGGCCCTCCCATGGTCCACGAGAAATGTCAGGACGAATTGGAAAAACATTAAAATCTGTCGACCAACCAATAGTTAAGTTTGAAGCCGTGGAAGAAAATCCTCTTCCAATTACTGATTCTGATGATCTAAGTACAGATCAATTGTACCTCTATAAAGCTTCTCAGACTATTACTTCTGGGTGTTGCAGCAATGAATTAGCAAGTCTTCAACCTGGCCAATGGTCCAATCTAGATGGTTGACTACTGCTAACCGCATCCTGCGTTTCAACATGGGATGTGAAAATCCGATGGATAGCTTAAAAGTGCTGGTAGAATACATCGTCAAAGTTTATGCTCCAGTAGGGTGTGTCAATTTGGGAGGTGAAAATTAATTTTTGCCAATTCCTTCACTAAGGGGTTTTAAAAATATGTTTTTGGATGTGAAGAATTCAAATCTGCTATTATTTTTGTGATTGCTCAACACTTAGCTTGGTAAATCTACGTTTGATTAAAAAGTACATAAATGGCTCTCGGAAAACAACATTTATTAATTTTAGCTTCTCAAAATGTCAGGTAATGCTATACAAATTTTAGTTTTTCTGCATAAAACATATCCTAGTAATCATAAAACATATCCTTGTAATCATAAAACAACATTAGAAAGTAATGACATCAGTAAAAAAAATATTTAAACAACAAGTTTCATCAAGTCTTGCTTTGATTCGTTCTTGGACATCAGCCGCCGACTTGCTTCTTGGCCTCTGATATAGCCCTCACGTTTCTCATGTGTATACACCCTGCCTGCTGCCTCTGTGACTCGTTTCACACACACCTCTCTATTGACTGAGCATGACAGGGCCACTGTGGAACTTGCATAGGCTTGTCAAAGAACTTCTTTACTTCCGCTGTAGTCAGTTTACATGTCAAAGGAGGTTCAAATACCCTATCAGACCAGTCTGTCAGCTCCAACACGGAAGAAGCACTGGGGTTGATGGAAGGTGTCTTCCTGGGACGTACAGAAAGATCTCCAAGTGTGTCATCATCTCCACCCCTCATGTCAACAATCTTTTGGACACCAGCTCTCCTCTCCTCACTGTCATCTGAGCACAAGAGTGTCTGGATTATCATTTCGCTGAATGCATACCATGCTGAGCGCTTGATGGTTGGCAAAACAGCATCCACTACAGCCTTCTTTTGCAGCCTAACTAGCCGCAGCTGAAACAAGATGTGGCGTGGGCCTTCCACCCAAGAGTGTTTTACTTTGATGTTGAACCAACAGGGGTAGTACACACCAACAATGTATTCCACTATCAGTCTTAAGTTGTTGAGGGTTTTGCCTTTAAGGCCATGTTTTGAAACCCATATGCGACAAAGCCTGTTTGCTGTTGTCAACCACCTTGAATGGCTCACTGGACCAATTTCAAGAAGGGCCAGATCTGTGGGAAGTTCTCCTGTCCTTATGGCCTGTGTGATCCTATACCCGTACGCTTGATCAGTAGAGAGATCCTTTACGACATTGTCACTCAGTGAAGTAAGAGGCTCTCCAATTGAGAGTTTGGTGGTGAATGAAGGATCAATTTCAAGTTCGGTTGCAGTGTCTAGCATCTTGCCAATGTTACCTGTCCACTTGTTGTTAGACAAGGTCTTCCCATCCAGTGCTGTGATCAAGTGTCGCAGGGGTAACTCGTTAGTGTGGAGGGCACAAACCAACCAGATCAGCTTACGGCAAAGCTTGACCTCTACCCAATGCATGGAACCACCCTCCCAGCCAGTATTAACATTTGTAGAATCACCTCCAATGCCCTTCTTCTTCATGAAATCTACAAGATTATCAGCAATAACTTCAGCAGGTTTTTTTCTCGTTGAGCCTTTCTCAGGAGTGAAGTGGTAGAGATATCTTCCACCTGGCTCACTGCACACAGAATAATGCTCTTCTTTGATGATGCTGGGGAACTGACGATCTGAATTGTCTGCTTTCAGCATAACTTTAGTTGTATCTTGACGGCCGTCAAAGAAGATGCAGTCAATTTCACCCTTCTTACAAAGATCATCAAATTCCTGATCCAGGGATCTCATAACTTTTTCTTGGGCCCTCTTGACTTTATTGTGATCAACTACAAGTCTCTTGTCTTCTTCAGTGATCAAGCCAGCATCCATAAAGGCAGCAGTGGTGATGGCAGCTGTGGCACGCAGGCGAACACCATATCTGATGCTATGCATAGCAACATTAGGTATTTCTAATGTGTTGTACTATGGCTTTTTATTGGAAGTTGAAGACGTGCTTGGTATTTCTAATGTCACTTCATAACTTCCATCCTTTCCATCTTGAGCATCAGCTATTTGTTCTTCATTTTCATCATCAGAGAAAATTATTTCATTTGATGGCATTGAAACATCCTGCTTACTTGTCTACTTATATTCAGCAAGCCTTCTTCTTTCGTCTTCTTGCCGCTTCTGCTTTTTGACTTGTCTGTTGTGCTCAGGTTGATCTGGCAAGCCAATCTGATGTGGTCCAATAGAACCAGACTTGTCTCTCTGACCTTTAATGAACGCAAGTTCCTTCACAGGGATCTTCATCTCCCTAGGGCATGTACAGTTAATGTGAGTTTCGTTTTTGCAACCAGCATCTGCAAGGCAGCCAAATTCAGAGCAGAGAACAATTTTACACTTGCAACTGAGGATGTCAAAAAGCTTGTCAAGTTTTGCAATGAAAGCCTCTTTGACATGTAGCTTTCCTCTCCCAAGAGATATGTTTTTGGCCTGCTCCCAGCTCTCTTGGATCTTGTTTAAGATTGTGACTCGTGAATTTACAACGGGGGCTACAAAAGAACTGTTTGCTCGTTCCCACTTTTCAAGCACTTTAGGGTAAATGTCCTTTGCAAGACTGGCTGCTGGGTAGTTTCTCACATCCTCACCACTTTGTTCTCTTAGCAGTAGCCCATATTTCAGAACGTCTCGCAGAGTTGGGAGTTCAGAGGGCAACAACTCTCTACCAGTTCCAATTAGGTTGCTCATATGTGTGAATGTCCCCAGTCTTTTCCTCCTTTTAGAAGCCATTGTAGGTCAATTCCCACTGGTGAGGATGGTAGCACTGACGGACAAGTAATCTTCAGCACACTGCTGAATATGTTTCAACCTGTGAAATAAGCAAAAACAGCAGTGCATTATATATACAGCATATATAATTATTAATATAATAATTATTATATAATTCCACAAAAAAGTCAAAAAAGTCACTATTTTTATGTAGCTTCTTACCAAGCAAAACTAAATTATATTAAATTAACAAAAATATCTTTAGAATTCCTAAGTCATGCTGCAACTTTTTAGCACCCTTCATATTTGGAATTTGAAAGTTGAAAAATTCGACATACCCTAAATTGCTCCAGTGTGGTTCACGATCAAGACAAAACCTTGGTGCTATGATGGACCTCGTCACTTGTGGCAGATGGTAGCTTATTCAAGATACCTAACAAAGGAGCTTAGAGATATTGTTGATAAAGTTATCATTCGTAACGCCTACTTTGGGCATCAAGCGAACCTTCTTCTTGCAATGATTACTGATAACCGGCCAAACATTCGAAAATTGTCAATACGAAGGATCGAAGTAGCAAGATCTCAAGCTGAAAAAACGAAAAGCATTCGCGAGTTCAGTGTACCGAAACTAAATTTCCATGCACTTGACTACACTGACATTATGAGGTGCGGTCAGAAAATAAGTTTACACGGCGTATAATTTCGTAACTAAAGGACCTACATTGATTATGTTTGTATCAGGTGAATTCGTTAATCATTGTTAGCAACACTGCACGTCGATTCGGCTGCCATCTACCGTACATTGGTTATATGAGTCAGTTGAACATGGCGGCTTGACTGGAACAGTGCCCTGTCATTTCTGCAACGATATTCCGAGTCTGTCAGTGGTCAAGAATTTCTCGAGCGCATTGTCACAGGAGACGAGACATGGATTCATCACCGTACTCTGGAAACAAAACGTGCCAGCATGGAATGGAAACACCCTGGGTCCCCGCGACCAAAGAAGTTCAAGATTGTGAAGTCCGCTGGCAAAGTGATGGTTACCGTGTTTTGGGACCACAAAGGCGTTTTGCTCGCAGACTTCATGCAAAAAGGCACAACAATCAATGCAGCTGCATATTGTTCAACACTGGAACGTTTACGAGTGGCCATTAAACGTAAATGTCCTGGACTTCTCCGTAGGGCAGACCACTGTTCCAGACGAGCCGCCATGTTCAACTGACTCATATAACCAATGTACGGTAGATGGCAGCCGAATCGACGTGTGTGGCCAACAATGAAAGAATTCACCTGATACAAACATAATCACTGTAGGTCCTTTGGTGACAAAATTATCCGCCGTGTAACTTATTTTCTGACCGCCCTCGTATATTTTGGACAGATAGTCCCATTAGGCTTGAGCCACCATTGACAAAACACTTTACCAAAGAGGAGTTGACATCATTGGCTGAGAACACTAGCAAAAAAATTAAAACTCTTTCAATTCCTTTGTCATACACAATCAGTAGAAAAGAGTATGAAACTTGTAACAGAAGCGGCAAGACCAGTTTATGGAAGTGAGAGGAGAGATGGCTACGTTAAAACCAAAATTGCATCTCAAGCAATAACAAAATCATTTCAAACCAAGAGAGACTACAAAACTGAATAAGAAGCTTTCTAAATTATTGTGGTGGGTGGGTTAGCTGGAACTCAAAGAGCAGCCACCTCCACGTGGTGAGTTCTTTGTAATTTAAGCCGAGATATGCATGGCTCGTATCTAGCTTAAATTTGCGGAGAGCTGATCCAATAAACCAATATATTTAAAGCAATGCAGCTATTTTATGAGCTTCTAAAAGAAAACTGAATCACTGAATGACGCTTAACATCAACCAATCAACGAAAGCAATAAAAACTTATATTTTTCATAAAATAACAAATTTTCCAAATTTCTGTGAGGAATGGGAAAAAAGTGTAGGGAGTAAAGTTAAAGAACGTAAATAGACAAATGAAATGAAACAAAAATGATGTCGCAGGTAGCTAATATTTCACAGATTTCGTATTGGTACCAGAGACTAATTTTTGGGTGCTCCTACAAAACTGAATTCTGAAAAAAGTTTTTTCACACCACCCTAGTGAGTATGCTATGAGAAATGAGATAAAAAATAATCAGTGAGTAAACTGAGTAAATATTTGTTGTTTTATACTTGAGCAATTAAAATTCATTGAAATTTATTTGAATTTTTGTTCTTATTTTTCAGTTAATAATTCGCCTATAGAAGAGCAGAGATGGAATCAGCATCCCATACATCAATGTCTCCACAACTGAAACAACAACCTTCTTCGCACCAAGCTAGCAACATCCCCTCTTGCAGCAACTCACACCAACAACTTTGCATGCAGCAGCTTCTACGCTTTCAAGTTCCCGGCTATCCCATTCACACAAAAAACATGGAAACTTCGTATAACCTGGTTGTTGACCTAACAACATACAAATCACTTTTAAGTCTCCACAAAGTAGCCAACCGTGTTCTTTGTATTTAACCTTAGCCAGAAGAAGCTCAAGATTTTCGTACGTTTCCTTCAAGTGAACCTGATGAGCCACAGGAACGGATGCATACAAGGAACCGTTGTGAAGAAGGACGCCTTTTAGACTTCTTTTGGAGGAATTAATGAAAAGTCTCCACTCATTTTGGTCATAGACTGCAGCGCCTAGCTTAAGTATTAGTTACGAAACAGTGTTGCAGTATACCATGAGTTTTCTTGAGAAAAATACACCGCGCCCTCGATATATGCTTCTTCAGCATATGCGAAGACCCTATTCCTACCAAGAATTCAGTATATGCGGAAAAAATTCGCATTTATGCGCCACCTAATGTGAAATATTGCTGAGCCGCTGAACGCACGTACGTGTTCCCGCTAAACAACAACAGTCTCGCATAAACCGTTATAGAGTGTTGGTGTGTGTGCGTTGTGCTCCAGACTGTGTTGTGTTTTTTACTATTTTTAAGTGCTTTTTCCAGTGCTTTTTCGTTGGTATCGTATGTCTTATTAGGCTTACTATGTCCTTTAATATTTTTACTGTACAGTATTGATGTAATATAGCATTACTGTTATCTTGTTGAATGTTTTTGGTATAAAAAAGTGGCATATTTATTGTTGGAGGTGCCGCGAGCGTAAAAAAAAAACTGGTTGTGAAACGCATACCTATTTTTTTCATTTAACTATAAGTTCGATATATGCGAATTTGCATTATGCGAGTTTTAGCAGAACCTATCCCTCGCATATATCGAGGGCGCAGTGTATTGGTTGAATTATTTTTCTCGATTTCTGTCCAGTAATATGGGAGCAAAAGGATAGAGTGCAATGCAATTGAAAATGTTGATCAATGTTGCATAAGTTATGCACCAACGGGAGGAGAGGGAATGTTGCAAGATGTTATGCAACAAAGGGGAAGGGGGGAATGTTGCAAGAGCAACAAGGGTTATGCAACTTGGAGGCGGAATTATCCCCCAAGAGAAAGAGAGGAGAAGGAGAGAGAGGAAGAAAGGTGTTCGCCTGGAAGGAGCCAAGCGCATATTAACACTTCAGCCGAGCGGCCGTTGTCTTAATATGTTCCTAATCAGCCAGTTGGCTTAACTGGTTGAGTTGCCAGATTGCGCTATTTATGTAATTAAAGTATATATTCTTGACAGTTGGCTTAGAAGGCTTCTTAGAAGGCATAAAGGGCTTGTATATATTAATAACCTTCGAACGAATTAAAAGCGCACACAAACGCACATACATTCACCGAATGTACACCCATAAAGCGCCTATTATCACACACACACACACACACACACACATATATATATATATATATATATATATATATATATAAATATATATATATATATATATAAATAAACTGATTGATGCATGAAAAGCCACAATAGCAAAATATATACGAGCACAACCACCACACAAAAAAAAGCACCACATCACCACCAATCATCCAAGTATAGACTTTTAGGAGCTCATCCCATCAACAGCACATGGTGAGATGGGGGCTACGACTTTTAGGAGCTCATCCCATCAACACCACGTAACCGATATGAGGGCTACAACCAAGCGTCGAAACTTAGAAGATTGGTGGTGAAGCACTACAACCACTGCTTTACTTACCAGCTCCTGGTAGAAGGATAAGGTCTCTAAATACGACCCAAAGCGCACACAAACCCCCTATTATCACACACACAAATTGATGCAAGCAAAGCCCTAATAGCAAAATATATACGAGCACAACCACCACAAAAAAAAGCACCACATCACCACCAATCGTCTAAGTATAGACTTTTAGGAGCTCATCTCATCAACAGCACATGGTGAGATGGGGGCTACGACTTTTAGGAACTCATCCCATCAACACCACGTAACCGATATGAGGGCTACAACCAAGCGCCCAAACTTAGACGATTGGTGGTGAAACAGTATTACAAAACCACCATCAACAACCCACCAACCACCTCCACCAACGGTTTACTTACCAACTCCTAATAGACCGACAAGGTCTCTAAATACGACCGAATAGACAGAACTATTAAACATAAAAAATACGTTTATAGAGCCAAGTCAAAAAATGCAACAACAATAGTTTTTCTAAATGCAAAAAACTTCACTTTTTTCTACGTGAAGGTCACAATATGAAAATAAAAACCCACTCTAATAGACAGAGTTTATTTCCACAACAGTTTCGACGCTCACTGGCATCCTCCTCGGGTGGATACAGAAACACGCCAGCCAAAATAATCATGCTATAGATTGGGAATCAAGTAAGGTACTTTATAAATGTAATAATTATGTCAAAAGAAAAATAATAGAATCTGTGTGTATAGAAAAAGTAGATAATTTTAATTTGTGCGAAGGTACTTATAAGTTAGACCCTTTAATGAGATTCTTGGTCAAAAAATCCCTTACGGAGTCGTGGGAACGTGTTCGAACCTAAGTGTGAATTCTTAAAGGTCTCTGAATTGGATTGTTTCCTTACTCGCTTTTAGTAAATGTAATAATGGAAGTAATAAATGTGGAAATAAATATAAATGCAACAGATGTAATAATAAAGGTAATATTATAAATTTAATAATTAGGGTAAAGGTAATAATAATAAATGTTAAAAAAAAAAATGTAAATGCAGTAATTATGTCAAAATATTAGAATCTGTATGTATAGAACAAGAAGATAGTTTTAATTTGTGGGAATGTACTTATAAGCGGACCCTGTAATAAAATGCCCTTCCGGTGTCGGGAGAACGGTATCTAACCTAGGTGCGAATTTCTCAATGGTCTCTGGATTGTTTCCTAATCGGCTTTTTTCATTCGTTTTTCGGTTTATAAGTTCTGTATAATAAACAACAATGTAGGGCCTAATAACCAATGTAATAATAAATTTATAATTTCTGTAATAAATAATTATGCAATGTTAAATGTAATAAATTTAATAATAAATGTAATAATTATGTAAAAAATAAAAAAATAATAGAATCTGTATGTTCAGAACAGGAAGATAGTTTTAAATTTGCGCGAATGTACTTAATGAAAATGCCCTTCCGGTGTCGGGAGAATGGGATCTAACCTAGGTGCGAATTTCTTAACGGTCGGTCCCTGGACTGTTTTTCCCTCTTGTTTTGGTTCATTCGTGTTTCTGTATCCACCCGAAAAGGATGCCAGTGGGCGTCGAAACTGTTGTGGAAATAAACTCTCTCTATTAGAGTGAGTTTTTATTTTCAAATAGTTTTTCTATTGAGCTTCTCGTGATGAAACGAGGCCGATTTGACATTTGGTGGGCGATCTTTTAAACAAAAAATCGAATAAGATAATCTAAGTTTAATACAAAAACAAATTTTCATCATAATACACAATTTTATTCTTAAACTATAACATGAAAAGCATTAATATGATTTTTAAAACAAAATAAAAAATAAATTAGGGGTAACTTCATTTTTCCTCTTTTAGCCAATTATTGTATTTCAAATAAATTTATCTTTAAGACACCAATATATCTTTAAACATTATTAAAAAAATATTAATATGATTTTTAAAACAAAATAAATTCTATTTCGGGGTAACTTATACATTTTTCCTCTTTTGGCCAACTATATTGTTTCAATATAAATTTATCTTTAAGACACCAATATATCTTTAACCCTTGTTACAAAAAATATTAATATGATTTTAAAAACAAAATACATTCTGTCTCGGGGTAACTTATTCATTTTTCCTCATTTACTTGCAGCCCTGCCGCGACACCACTGCATTATTTTTTTTATATAATTAAAACCAGCATTCACGATCATATTAAATCTTACTGTTGAAGATATCCTGAAATAATGATACAAAATGATTATAAAAGGTATAGACTCTTCGAAGTATCTTAAACTTTGATGCAAAAAACATTAATATAACTAGATTTTAAGTTTTAGCTAGCTTACCCAAATAAATATCGTTTTCTAAACGTATTTATATAAAAATTTAATTTATGGCATAACTCATATAATTACACCTTCTACAATTCAATAATTTGATTTAACATGATTTACTGCATTATATTTATTGTAATTTTAAACCAGCTTTTGGGACATTAAGTTAAATTTTCTTTAGTGCAATTCACGAATTAAACACGGCCTTGAGGATTCGAATTCTAATACAGCGTATTGTTACAAAAACATTTAAAAACGTAGAAGATTGGATGGTTAATATTCGTTTTTGGACCCAGTCACACCCAGCTATAACAGCAATATATATTGAATAACCAATCAAAACTGAATAAGAAAATATATATATTATCTTGTGCAAATTTGTATAAAATGTACTTTTTTTAAAAAAATATTTTCTACTTTCTAATATGTATATATATAAATTTCGGTTGGTTTGTTTATTTTGGCTACCTTTTTTGGACTTTTTTGGAGATTTTTCTTGGCTTTTTTTGGCTACTTGGCTTTTTTTGGCTACTTTTTCTTGCTTTTGCCTACTGTTATGACGTGTCAATCTTGTGAACTTTATTTTGAAGACCTAATCCGCCTTGTTGGCCTCGATGAAGATAAAAGTTTAGATGTTTTTTCCAATCACGGCATAATTCCGACATCCGTGATTTGCCCTAAATGTAATACTGCCTGTATTTTAAGACAAGAATCGAAGGTGTTTAGGTGCCGTAAAAAAAATCCAAAAAATAAGCGTGAGTGTGGATTTACTGTTTCTATCTTTAAGGGCACATGGCTGGAACATTGCAACTTCTCGGTGAATAAAAACCTCCGGTTCATAAATATTTATTTGCGAAAATATTTTTCACAACGTTATGCCGAGAAAGTTATAAAACTAGGCAGTGAGTCCATTGTTAACTGGAAATCTTTTTGGGTGGTTAGGTTAAGTTAGGTTAGGTTAGGTTAGGTTGTGTTTAGCACGAATGCAAACTTTTCTGGTCGATTTTGAGGTGTTTTGCACGAATCTGCCATCCGTTTCCTGTGCAAATGCGTAGTTTTCGAGATGACGATATCTCGAAAATTACGCATTTGCACAGGAAACGGATGGCAGATTCGTGCAGAGCACCTCCAAATTGACCAGAAACGTTTGCTCTCATTATAAAAGAGACTGGGTCAAAAAACGAATAATTACCGATTGGATTCTATCCAGCAATAAAGAATGATGAAATGCTTCGATATATATATATATATATATATATATATATATATATATATAATATATATATATATATATATATATATATCATGAAAAGGTTTGTAATTAGGTTGTGGCTGATGACATGTGTGAGTTTTTAACAGACTTTAGAGACGAGTATCGATTGTAAAACAAAAAAGATAAATATGGGCTGAAGATATCCTGAAATAATACTCATTTAATAGTCAGTAAATTCCGTCAGATTGGAGAAGTGCAAATATTACAGCAATTTTTAAAAAAGGAGAGAGATGTGAGCCGAGTACCTACATACCTATTAGCCTGACAAGTGTAATATGCAAAATCATGGAATCAATTATAAGAGAAAAGATCATGCAGCACATGAAAGAGAATAATTTATTCAGTAGTAAGCAATTTGGATTTATTTCGGGAAGGTCAACAGTTCTACAGCTTATCAGTCTTACACAAATGGACCCAATTCTTGGATGAGAGAGCCGCAGTCGACATTGCTTATTGCAACTTAATGAAAGCATTTGATAGGGTACCACATAGAAGGTTGCTGGAAAAACTAAAAAGTTGCAATATCATTGGTAGTTTCATAACATGGACCGAGTCGTTCCTCAGTAATAGAAAGCAACGGGTAGTGGTTAATGGTGAAGCCTCTGATTGGAAAGATGTGGCTAGTGGTGTTCCTCAAGGATCAGTTATTGGGCCCCTGTTATTTGTGATATTCATCAACGATCTGCCAGATGTAGTGAAACACAGTGAGATCTTCTTATATGCGGATGACACCAAGGTATTCAGAAAGATAAATGAAGACGAGTACCGCTGCAAGTTGCAAGAGGATTTGGAGAAGATGAAGCAGTGGTCAGAGAAATGGATGCTGAAGTTTCACCCTAGTAAGTGTAAATATATGAGGATAGGAAGAGCAGTTGCCCAGAATAAGAAATATGAAATGTATGAGGAAATGAGCGAGAGTAATTCAGAGAAGGACCTTGGAGTTATAATTAATAGTAACCTCAGATTCGAAGAACATTTAGCAGAGAAAATAAATAAGGCAAATAGATTAGTAGGAATAATACGCAGAACATTTAGCAGATAAAATAAATAAGGCAAATAGATTAGTAGGAATAATACGCAGAACATTTGTGACCTTAGACGAAGAAATGTTTAAATCATTATACACTGCACTTGTAAGACCTCAGCTAGAATATGCCAACCAAATATCGTGCCCATACAAGGTAAAGGATATTGAGGCCTCAGAAAATGTCCAACGGCGTGCCACTAAGTTAATCCCATCATTGGGAGACCTACCATATCAAGAAGGACTTAAGAAATTAGATTTACCAACGCTGGCATATAGAAGATCTCGAAGGGATATGTTAGAGGTGTTCAAGATTACGTGTAACATCTATGATAAACAAGTATGCAAAGGCCTATTTACGATTCAAGACAGCACAATGACAAGGGGGCACGCCGAGAAGATCTACAAGGATAGACCAAGGTTAAATTTGAGGAAATACACGTTCTGCAGTAGGGTCATAAACACCTGGAATAGTCTACCAGCCTCATTAGTTGACTCAGATTCGGTTCTGAGCTTTGAGAAGAAGTTGGATAGAGTGTGGGCCCACCAGGAACGCAAATTTGATTACAGAGCCGACATTCTTTGTACTAATTTCGATCGCCACCAGACAGAACACATAACCGAAGGTGAAAATTCGGAGCTCGAGTCACAGGCTTGATGGTCTCTTCCAGAAGACTTCTGTGAGTATCTGTCAGTATCTGTGAAGTATCTTAAACTTTGATGTAAAAAACATTAATATAACTAGATTTTAAGTTTTAGCTGGCTTACCCCGCTAAATATCGTTTTCTAAACGTATTTATATAAAAATGGAATTTATGGCATATATTTGCACCTTCTACAATTCAATAATTGGATTTAACATGATTTACTGCATTATATTTATTGTAATTTTAAACCAGGTTTTGGGACATATTAAAATAAATTTTCTTCAGTGCAATTCACGAATTAAACACGGCCTTGAGGATTTGAATTCTAATACAGCGTATTGTAACAAAAACATTTAAAAACATAGAAGATTGGATTGTAGTGAGGTTGTGGCTGATGGCCTGTGTGAGTTTTTAACAGAGTTTAGAGACGAGTATCGATTGTTAAAAAAAAGAGTTAAATATGGCCTGAAGATATTCTGAAATAATGATGCAAAATTATTTTGAAAGGTTATACTCTTCGAATATCTCAAACTTTGATGCAAAAAAACATTAATATAATTAGATTTTAAGTTTTAGCTGGCTTACCCCAATAAATATCGTTATCTAAACGTATATATATATATATATATATATATATATATACAGGGTGTCCCGTAAGTCTGGAAACATAGGGTAAAATGATAAAAACGGCAATAAAAACGCCGATGAGAATTTTGGGGACTGTTTGTGAAATGAACGAGGATAGTAGTGGCTGTGTTATCGTCGGTGGATGTCCTCCAAGGTCCACTGCATGGTTTATCTCCTATGGATCCCATTTCCCTGAAATTTGCTTCAAGTTTGCCAACACAGCTGTGTGTTATCGGCGCGCGGTCCGGATGCAATCCGTTAAATTCTTCACCGACCTACCTCTGACTCCGATATCCTACGAGCAGAATTACCTGGATGCGTTCTTCCTGACTCAAGGACATCATGGGCACTTGCATAAACGGAAAAACATGAATTACTTATTTTACCCTCTGGTTCCTGACTTATGGGACACCCTGTGTATATATATATAATATAATATATATAATATATATATATATATATATATATATCGGGGTACAAGATTAGTTGCCAGAATGCGCTATGCAATGAAATAGTTCTTTTATTTGAGGATTTTGCGAAGATTAATTCGAATTATTGCAAACCGCTAAAATATTTTCCACAGTATTGGTTTTTGTTCTTGTTGTTGTTTAGCCGATCAGCCCACCCTGATCTACAAGCCGGCGGCACGCAGGTAACCGATCGCCCTCTCCGGAGTGGACCAGAAGTTCAGCGCACTAGTGATGTTGTGTTGTGTTCGTTGTTGTGCTAGAGCGGTACAGTCTGTCATAATGTGTTCAATTGTTTGTGGTGTGTCCTGGCACAGGTGGCAGGTGTCGTCTGTGGAGTTGTCTAGTCTGTGTTTATATGTCCGTAAGTTGGGGTGATGTTCACATCGGAATCGTGCTAAGTTAACTCGATCTGATCTGCTCAGGCTGATCTCTGACCTGTTAATGGGTGGCGGCTTCTCACCTAGGACCGCATTCGGATCGAGTCGTGTCAGTGCTTTGTGGGTTAGGTGTGTGTATGTGTTTTCTATACTGTGTGATGTCTGTGGGGCGTGGTATGGAATGGAGTATTTGGTTATAATGTCTCTCTGGTGTTACCTTAATGGTGTGAGGTGTCGGTGCATGATTGTACATGCAGTGGCAAGGGTGTTGTGGGTGGGTGTCGCTGCTACCATGAATTGTGTTCCCCTCATGTCTAAATGTTCCCTAACTTTCAGTATTTTTATTTCTGTGTGCAGGTGTTTTGTTGGTGTTGTTTGAGTGGATCCTGTAATGATACGAAGTGCGTTGTTTTTTATTGTTTGTAAGGTGTTTATGTGTGTGTTCGAGATAATGGGTGCCCAGCATGGGCTAGCATTGTTTGTTTATGAGTGATGTTGTTTCCTGCTGGTATCTAAAATTTGTGCCTGTTAGTACCCTAAGCGTGTTAAGTCTTGACGTACATTTGTTTTTAATGTCCTGAATGTGGTTTGCAAAAGATAATGATGTGTTGTATGTGACCCCAAGTATTTTGGTCCTGTGAGTGTGTGGAATGTTGGTGTTGTTTACTGTAAGCTGTGGAGTTACCTGGTGTTCTTTTGTGTTGCTTGTAAGCAAGGTGATGGTTGATTTTGTGGGGGCTAGTTTGAGTCTATTGTGTATGAGCCAGTCTTGTATACTGTTTATGTATGTTTGTAGGTTATTTGTAGCGGTGTCGATGTTGTTGTGGGTGGATGTAAGAGTGATGTCATCTGCATATGATGATAAGGTAAGCTTGTTATCTATGGGTGTTGGAATATCATGCATGTATAATAGGGCGGCTCGTTTTTACACTTTTTTCGATATTTCATTGGGGGTAGTGCGGAAAAGTTGCGATTTGGAGAGAAAATAAAGTGTGTAAAATTTTTTTGATCTGCGTCAATACCTTCCGGTGGCAGCGAGTCCTTAAAAATCGAAAAATAGGTCTAAAAACACATAAAAATACGATATTTGAAAAAAATATTCATAATTATATTTGTGAGTATTTTTGAACGGGATAGATTGGAAAATGGTTTTAAAGACTTACAAAATAAACAATAAAAATTTCAGCACAATCTGTTAATAACTTCCGGTGGCGTCTTAGCCGTTAAAATATCCAAAATATTGATTTAAAGCAAGTTTTAACAAGATGTTATACAAATGTTAATTCCGGTATATTCTGTGCAAACAACCCTGAGAACACTATTATAGGCTTGAATAAATTAATAGCAGTCATTGAACAATGAACATTATATAAAATGCACACTGTGCATTGCACACTGCTACATCCCCCGTTCCCTACCCTATATAAGCTGGGAAAGGAAGCGACGTTGTCAGTTGTTGTGTGTCACGTGTGGCGAGAGGTTGTGTTATAACTTGTTCATCAACCGTGGTATATCACCATTTACCCGCAGTTAGTTGGTAAATATCGTAAATAGATTTATAATGTCTGAAAAGAAACCTTCAAAAGTAACCAGAACGTTAGCAAAATGCCATAGCATCGGTCAACCAACAGATTTTGTTAACAATGTTCTACCTACTTATGGAGATGTGCTAAGAGCTTATCTCTGGCACCGGAACAACAGAAAAACGACAGGCCAAGATCCTCCATTCCAGATTATTGCCAATGACATCATTTCCAAACTTCAAAAACAAGAATTCCAGTTACCACATTTACAAGAAGCAATATCAAATAGTTGTTCCGAATGTTCCTGAAATGACTTCAATTTACTTTTGTAACTTTCAGAATTCCTTTTTAGTTTACCTGTTTTAAGTAAGGTCTTGTACTTATTATGATAGTTTTTGAGCATATCATGTATTCTTTTCCTTGATAAAGTTGGGATTGAAGCTGTGAGCCATATCTCTTGAAGTTTGGAAATGATGTCATTGGTTGACCGATGCTATGGCATTTTGCTAACGTTCTGGTTACTTTTGAAGGTTTCTTTTCAGACATTATAAATCTATTTACGATATTTACCAACTAACTGCGGGTAAATGGTGATATACCACGGTTGATGAACAAGTTATAACACAACCTCTCGCCACACGTGACACACAACAACTGACAACGTCGCTTCCTTTCCCAGCTTATATAGGGTAGGGAACGGGGGATGTAGCAGTGTGCAATGCACAGTGTGCATTTTATATAATGTTCATTGTTCAATGACTGCTATTAATTTATTCAAGCCTATAATAGTGTTCTCAGGGTTGTTTGCACAGAAATATACCGGAATTAACATTTGTATAACATCTTGTTAAAACTTGCTTTAAATCAATATTTTGGATATTTTAACGGCTAAGACGCCACCGGAAGTTATTAACAGATTGTGCTGAAATTTTTATTGTTTATTTTGTAAGTCTTTAAAGCCATTTTCCAATCTATCCCGTTCAAAAATACTCACAAATATAATTATGAATATTTTTTTCAAATATCGTATTTTTATGTGTTTTTAGACCTATTTTTCGATTTTTAAGGACTCGCTGCCACCGGAAGGTATTGACGTAGATCAAAAAAATTTTACACTTTATTTTCTCTCCAAATCGCAACTTTTCCGAACTACCCCCAATCAAATATCGAAAAAAGTGTAAAAACGAGCCGCCCTAATGTATAAGTTGAACAGTGTTGGTGAGAGAACAGAGCCTTGAGGGACCCCGTTCGGAAAAAGCTTGTTTTTGGATGACTTGCCATTAAATGTTACATATGAGTATCTTCCTGAAAGATAGTTACTCAGCCACCTTTTGGTGTTATTGTGCATGTTTGTGTTGAGTATTTTGTTTATGAGAGGGAGGCGTGGGATACCATCAAATGCTTTACTAATGTTTATTGTTGCTAATAGTGTACGTTGAGCTGGTCGTCTGGAGTTGATGCCATCCATGATGTGCTGCATGAGGTTAGTGAGTAATGTCGTGGTTGAGTGGTGAGGTCCGAATCCATGTTGAGTAGGCAATAGTGGTATGTGTGGGTTGGTGATTTGTAAAATTAGTCTTTCTCTTACTTTGGAAGGTGTGCATAGTAAAGTAATGGGTCTATAGAAAGCTGGTTCTGTTAGATTTTTGTTTGGTTTGAGTAGTGTAATAATTTTACCATGTTTCCACTTGTCAGGAATAATACAGTGTTGATATGAATATGTGCTGATATTTGTGAGAGCTAGTATTCCCTATGGGCCCAAGTGTTTAAGGTGCATGTTACATATGTTTTCTGGTCCAGTAGCCTTCGAATTGTTAATGTTTTGATGATGTTGGTGGTCTGGTCTCTATCGAAGGGTGTATTGGTCGTGTTGAGTGTGTAGGTTTTCTTGTGTCTGGCTGTTTGTCTGCCTGCGTGTTTCTGGTTGTTGTCTCATTTTAAGTGACTTATCTTTGCGTTGTGATTAACTAGAATGTTAGCTTGTTGTGTGTATCTTGGGATATTATTTTGGCTGCGACAGATAGCCGCGCGTGAGGTGTGAATGCCACTTTTAGAGTGGGTAATGCTGTTTATAGTCTTGTATAGCCTGGATGTATCTGTGGAGTGGTTTAGTGTTGTTATGAATTCCCTAAATGTTTCTGTTTGTTTTTCTTTGAGTTTGTTGTTTATTTCTGTGTTCAGCTGTTGTATCTGCTGTTTTATGGTTTCTGTGCGTGGTGTTCGTGTATTATGTTTGAGGTTGTTACGTTGCCTTATGAGGTGGGCTATTTCTCTAGTGTAATTTGGGTTGTATTCCCTAATGCTGCCCTCGGGTATGTATTTGTTTGCATTATTGATGATCTGATTAAATGTCTTGAGTGTTGTATTGATGTTTATGATGGGTGTGCTGTTTAATGTGGTGAATTGTTCCTCAGTCTGTATTTTGAACTGTTCCCAATCAACTTTCTTGTAATTTCTGTAAGTGTGCCTAAGGCTTTTGGGGCAGAGTGTAGAATGTGTTGTCATGATGATGGGCAGGTGGTCTGATGACAGTTGTTTTTCTGTTCTCCAGTGTTTATGTGCTGCTAGTGAGGGGGAACATAACGTTATGTCTGGGGAGGAGTTTGAGTATCCTGCTTGATGTGGTATGTGTGTACGTTCTTCTGTATTGTTAAGAATGAAGAGGCTGTTTAGTTGTGTTGCTATGTTGGCGCCTCTGGTGTTGCTTTGGTTGTGCAGGTACCATCTAGTGTCTTTAGGGTTGAATTCCCCTCCTAAGATGACATTAGTGAGAGAGGCCAGATTGTGTAACTATGGATTGTAATTGGCTGGCACCTGAGGTGAACTATCTGGTGGGTTGTAAATGTTGATTAGTGTGGTGTTGTGATTTGCGCGTGTTTTAATTTTAACTGCCGCTATTTCTCTCGTGCTATCTGCTTGGTTTGTGTTTGTAATGTTTTGGGTGGCATCAGTGTAGCTAATGCTTTTACGTATGTAAATGATGAGTTCACCCCCGTTACCCCCAGTACGATCTTGACGGATCGCCGTGAAGTCAGGGATGGTGGGTGTTTTGTGTGGGCGTTTTAGGTTTGTTTCTTGTATAAGTGCTATGTGAATGTTTTGTTTGTGTACGAATTCCCTAAGCTGCATGATTTTGTTTGTGAGGCCATCTACGTTTTACTGTAATATGTTAATATTATACTTCTGTATGTGTCTCATGGTGCTATTGTGTCTATGTCTTTGTGTATGGTGAAATGTGTAAGTTGTAGTGGGGCCTGGATTAGTCTTAATGTCGCCGGAGAATAAGAGTAGTCCGGGGAGCACGCAATTGCTCCCCGTAAATGAAAAATAGCACGCTGAGAATAGGTCCGGCTCCGGGAGCCGATAGGCACTCTGACCGTGCAACGCAACAGGCCGTCTACTGCCAGTCTGGTCAACCGTAGACAGCCCGCTGCACGGAGATTTGAGGAAGTTTGGCCAACAGCGGGTTGATGTTTCGGTTTGACGTCGCCTCTTCTTCGCGTTGACGTGTCCCGCGCTGGAGGATACAGTCACTGTTAGAAGCTTCCTCGTCAGCTGCTACCATTTTTTCACTTTGTTCTAGCTAAATGGTTTTTTATAAACAAATCTCAGTTTTCTGTTCAAAACGGCTCTTTCTAATTTTAAAATTGATTATTCAAGGAAGAAAGATGTTGACTTCTATTTTGCGGCAACAGTTAATGATATTTATGTTACTTTATTGTTTAATGAAAATGACACGAAGCTGGGTGGTAGGGCGATTAATGACGAAGATAGAGGTAAAATTCAGGAAGATCTGAATAAAATCGTTGATTGGTCAGTCACATGGCAAATGAGATTTAACGTTGATTAGTGCAAAATTTTGCATATAGGTTCGCGTAACGGTAAATTTGCGTATAGTATGTCAGGGAAAGATTTAACAAGCGTAGAGCAGGAAAAAGATTTAGGAGTTATAGTCACTGGTGATTTAAAAGTAGCGAAACAAAGTACAGCAGCAGTCAATAAGGCGAACAAAGTGTTAGGTTTTATAGCTCGAAATTTTGAGTACAAATCGCGCGATATTATAGTTCCACTTTACAAATCATTAGTTAGACCCCATTTGGAGTACGCGGTCCAATTTTGGAATCCGTATATGCGCAAAGATATAGACAAAATCGAAAGAGTTCAAAGACGAGCAACTAAGATGATTCCGTCGCTTAGGTCAAAGTCGTACGAGGATAGGCTTAAGGAGTTAAAATTGACAACACTCGAGACCAGGAGGTTAAGGGGTGATCTAATCCAGGTTTTCAAAATTATGAATGGGTTCGATAACGTAGATAGAGATAGCTTTTCGAAATATCTCAATATAATAGGACTAGAAATAACGGGTGTAAGTTGACAAGTAGAAGGTTCGAGACAGCAGTTGCGAAAAACTTTTTTACGCATAGAATAGTAAATAGCTGGAATAGTTTGCCGGTAGAAGTAATTAGTAGCACGTCTATAAACATGTTTAAAAATCGATTAGACGCATATGTTGATAGAAAGGGTATAGTTTAAGGTAGTAAAATTAAGGCTTTCTGGGGATAGATCCCACAGCTCAACACAAGTGTTGTGGGATATAGGGAGGCAGCGTCTTGGGTTAGGGGATACTCTCTGTCCTTACACACCCCATTTAAAGAGATTCCTCTGCCGAGCGGTGCCCCCCCATAGTACTGTGAGGTATTGAAAAACTCATGATCTTCACTTGCCCCACAAACACCTTTGGGCGGGGGACCCAAAATGGGTGCACACGCATTTCTACGTTACTGTACAGTCTTTGCAGCCACACCTACTCTTTTTCTCGTAAGTGTATATATTGTGATGTATGTGATTGTAAATTTTGACTTGGTCCGCTGTCGATGTGGACCGTGACTTGATGGATACCGTAATGAAGTTGACTGGATTCTTTGGATCCGATATATTTGCATGTCCCTTGTAGATAGATGTAGAGTGTAGCATATTTGTGGATAGTGGTCTGTTATGGCTTGATCCTCTGGATCAGAGATTCTATCTTTGATTTTGAATCGATAATTGATTAGTTTTAGATTGATAATTGTTTAGTTTCGTAAAAGTTGGTCGTTGCCGATTTACCGGCAGTTTTTACATAAATTTCTTATGTTCTTGTGGTTCGGAACCCACGTAAAATTGTGGGTCCCCTCCGCCACCGCGGAGGACATACACAATACACGAACACAGTTGGGTGGACCAGCCATGAGTGGATCCTAGGGTCTTTGTTGGTCTGAAGCATTATAACATTATAACATAGCATTATATATATATATATATATATTATATATATATATATATATTAGGGTGTCTCTTATTGGGTAATCAAAAATTGAAATGTTGAATTATTTTATCTGCGCCCCCTAAAATAGTTCCATTTAGCATAAAAACTAAATCTTGAAAGTTTGACACAAATTGGTTCATATTTAGGGGTCGCCCCCGGCTAATAAAAATGGTGACCATGGCATAATAGCTCCTGACATATGATTATGCTCATTATACACATAATTCCTTCCTTCTTTTTTTAGTTTGATTCGTTTTTATAAGTATAGGCCTTCTTATTTATCATTGATCCTTTTCTAACCTATCCTTGATGTTGTTATAATCCATCCTTTGGTCCTCAATCCTTCTTTATCCCAATCCTTTTTCTCCTATCCAAAATCCTTCCTGGCTCTTTTTTTATATACAATCAGCAATGAAGCATTGCTACAAAAAAAAACCATTAGTTTATTATATAGAGATAAATTCAAAATGCCAGTGCTATTTACATACTTTAATTACTTTAATTAGCATTATTTCCTTATACAACATTTATTTAATATACAATGATTATACAATATGGTGTATTTTAAGGTGCGACCTCATTGATGGTTATTTTTTGAGAAGAACAGTTTTTGATGGAACTGGGTGACTCTGGCGGTGTTTTGCAACAATTTGGAGCAGGAACTGGAGCTGCTCTTCCCCCACTGTCAATTTCTTATTCAGCTCTTGAACTAAAGCTACTGCACGTTCTGCCCGGTCATTTACAACAGATAGAGCTGCAACAATAGCTCTGGCCCTTAAATATTCACAGTTGGATGTCCAAGTGCTGGGTGCCTTGTTCAGAAATCCTTCTGGCAAATTCAGCTTAGTAAAGAATTCTCTAGTATTTCTTGTAACAAGTTGGTGTAGTCCTTCACCAGAGCAGAAGGTCGATTCAGGAATCCGAGGACGCTTGGGTGGTCTATCAGTGGACTCATCTTCTAATGCCTTTACCATGCGTTTCTTTACATCTGTAGTAATTCGCTCATCAAAGAAAGCAAGACCAACTGCTTCTTCAGACAGGTACCATAAGTGGTTAGAGAGCTTTTTTTTAGTTGCATCAGAAATCTTTTTGTTAGGATAATTAATCAATGACCTCATAAGGAGCCAGTCATTAAATGGGGTTTCAATAGGGAGTGAGGATGTTGTCCAAGCCTTCATATAGATGAGAACAGAAAAAAGGGAAAGATCTCGAATTCCTCGTTCTTCAGTCTTAGTCATCTTGAACTGGTTTCGAAAAAGCCACATCTTGATAGAATAGAGCGCTTTGGACATCCAGCGAGCTCGATGCATGGCACCTGGTGCACGAAACTTGATGCCTTTATTGGGGACACCTCCAAGAAAGATGATGGACAGATCCAAAAGTTCTTGATAGTCATCCCGTAGCATAGGTGCCTGGGATCTAGCAAACTGAATTAGTTCAGTTTTAGACTGGATAATTGCTTCTTTAGTAATCGTGTCTGTCTCACCTGTTTGGAACTGGCTTTGATCAACAGAAGTCCAATTGTCACGAAAACGCTTAAAGATCAATATCTCTGGACCAGTTGATGTAGATCCCAATGTTGCTTCAAATGCAGCTCCCAACAATAAATCTAAAACATGGTGTCTACAAGGCAAGTACAAAACATCATGTCCCAATTTTGCTTCGATGAGAGCACAGGCTCCACTATATTGACCCGTGTTTGAAGCTGTTGTATCGAAACAAATTGCTTTTACTCTCTCTGTAATTCCCCATTCATTCAGGCAGTTAAAGACGGCTTCAGCTTGTGCTTCTCCAGTTGAGTTTGGGATTTTGGGGACACCAAGCAGCTGTTCAACACCAGGTCCTGACACAAGTACTGGGAGACGATCAATGTGCTTGTGCGAGGTGAGGTCCTCCATCATCTTGCCATCCCAGTGGACTGTCATAGAACATTCTCCATGGAAATGCTCCTTAAGTTCTTTAGCATGACGAGCTCGGTTCTTATTTCGAAGGCGATGGATAGAATGTTGGTTTATGTTGTAATCTGAAGCGTCCAAACCAAAGCTTTTAGCTGCCTCTGCGAGGATAAATGTTGCCTTTCTAGAGGAAATTTGTGTACGATCCAGGGCAGCAGACATCTGAATAGTCATGATGTTTTTCATGCCTCGTTTTTTCTTAGATTTTGGTAAAGCACAAGCTCCTTTGGGCTCCTCCTCCTCATTCTCACTTTCATCAGTGTTGCTGGAAGATGTGGAAGAAGCCAGTACAACTTGACTAGTAGACGCCTCCATCAAAGATTCTGACTTTCTTTTTCTCTCTGCCTCAGCTTCCAACCGTTTGACTGCATTTTTTGTGCGGTGAAGATGTACAGTGTCCACACCACCGATTGAGCCAGGACGACCTTTTTGTCTTTGCAGTTGAAGGAACTCCCAGTCCTCACGATTCTTGATCAGCTTCTCAGCGTCTCCATGGGCGATGTCAAAGAGATCTTCCAATCGCTCTACAAAATCAGCCTCCTTGGTTTTATGGCTCTGGCTTGTTCTGGAAGCATGCTTCTTTAAGCAAGTCCATTCGTTAAAGAAATTCTCTAACTTCTTCATGGCACGAGGTTCCTGCTGAGTAGGAATATTGGCCTTATCCCAGATAACTATTGTGGCTCGAATAGATTGACGCAGAGCATCGCGGATTGTCATGTTTTTCTCTCTGTGGAGGTGCATAAAATAACCAAAAGCTTGCCTATATGGGGGCAGCTTTGAGCCTTTAATATCATCTACTGTAGATCCGAGCAAATAGAATGGTCTTCTTGTATTCATCTGCAAAATAAGAAAACAAAATATTAATGTAGTGTTATGGTTTTGTAGAGCAGGGCTAAATCACTGTTTTGACTTTTTTAAATTACAAAAAAAAAAAAATTTGGTAGACATAACAAAGTTAATTTGGTCTATTTTATAAATCTAACGTATTTTTCTCAATTATTATTCCTATTATTTTTTAATCTAAGAAACAAGGAATAAATATTTTTGTAGTAGAAATTTATATTTTGCTATTTTATTGGAAATAGAAACAGTGGCGTCACTAGGGTTGGTGTCACCCAGTGCGGTAACTCATGGTGTCACCCCCCCCCCATGGACCTCCTCCCGTACCAGACCATACAGAATCCTTAGTAATGTTTTTTGTACTAATGTTACTCGTAAATCGTAATTCCCGTATATCACTGAATGTAATGGCAATAGTAGTGACATAAACAACTAGCAAAATTAAAATTACTCCTTTAAATTACAATATCATACGCACAGCCTAAATGTATTTACATTTACATAGTTTCATGTGGTTAAAGTGAAAATTCGGTAAGAAAACAATAGAATTCGAAGTAAAAACGTTTAAGAACTACATCAAAATTATGTTCATTTTAACGTTAAACTTTACCGTTACATGAGATACATTAATGGATTAGGTTTGCATAATCAATAACGGCCCAAATAATGTAGAAGTTGTAGACAAATGCATATGGAAATATACTCATAAATTTGAGGCTGCAACATCATAAAGACAGAGGCTGCAACAACTGAGCGGAAGCCTTTTTTTATTTTTCTCCTTCTTTTCCTTTAATTACTACTTCATTCTCAAAAAGTTATTGATATAGGTTCACAAATACTAATTACCACAATATTGTAGCTAAAACAACAGAAAATTTGACAAAATCAGCGACTATAAAAACACCAGCAGCAACGAAAACAACAGCGCGTGCTTGTAGAGCGTGCAGACGAAACCACGTGATTCGAAGCGTCATTGTAATTGGGTAATAATGACAGCTCTGACCGGAGCGCATTAGAAGGTTCAAAAAGTAAATTAGCATAGAGTTTTAGCCTTGTAGGTATATTGATACATGTAAGCTGGGCTTACGAAAAATGTTTTTGTTGTTATAACTAACTACAGGGATATTTTTATAAAAAATAATAAATTTCTGCTCAAACACTGCACAAAAACCCCCCGCACCCCTCTAGTGACGCCACTGATAGAAACACAGATCATGAAACACATGTCAGGTAAAATTTCCATTGAACTAAATTAAATTCTTTGTGACAAATAGCAACATTGTTTAAAACTTCATAATATGTGTATAAGAGCATAAATTCTAATTTTTTCATTAAATTCATTAAATTTTTTTCAAACACTAATAACAAAATCAGTATAAATAATTGTGAAAAATATAAATAACATAGTTTATTATCTGATAATAGCAAAAAAGAAGTATAGTGATACACAGTTACACACCTTTTACTTATGACAGCAGAACACTGAATGATGACAAATAAACAATTGCAACATAATCTGGAGCATTCTTGATGAAACATGTTTAAACAGGTTGATCTTGTCTTATCAAGCAATATTTTCAGCTACAAACTTGACAATTATCTCTAATATATTCATTTAATTGAATTCATCATAAATATGATGATTAATTAATTAAAAACATATGTTTAGTATACTTGACAACTGCTAGTAATTTCAAATATTAATTGCATAAATAATAGCTATATTTTATGAACTTTAATAAGCGGGGGCGACCTCTAAACATTGTTCAATCCAAACAACATTTTATATGTGATGTTTTTTCAACCAATGGAACTGGTCGAGGGGGCGCAACCTAAAAACATCAACACTTCGAAAATAAGAGACACCCTAATATATATATATATATATATATATATGTGTGATGAATTAAACTACGAAGGAAAGGAAACACAGAATGGTGCTCAAGCGCTTTCGTCTAATGACATCCTCAGAAAACTACCAATTTTAGCACTTTGCCAGCATTGAACACAAGATCAAATGGATTGTTTGCAACCAATTTTATAGATAATGCCTGAATGATATATAGGTCAAAAAAAAAATAAAAAATAAATAAAAAATAAAAATAAATTGAAAAATAAAAATTGTAAGAGGAGCATACAAATTTATAAGGGAAAACTACCAAATTTTAGCACTCTGCCCTTCTTGTCTAAATCGTTCTGAATGAATTCAAAACAACAGGATCAAGTTGAAAAAGACCTTGGCTCATGTTAAAGTTATTTGTAAGTCGGATAATAGCAGACTTAAGAATATTTCTATTAACAATGTTGCTGAAGTGAAACAAAACTGAAGCATTATTCCAATCAATACAGTCGGATAACTCTGACAAATGGACAAAAAGAGCACTGGACGACTGTCCCGTTCTAATGGAATATTGATGCTGTTTTACATGCGTGTGCAAATCCTTTCCCGTCTGACCAATGTAAAAGGAATCACATTGTTTACAACCAATTTTATAGATAATATCTGAATTAATTATTGGTAGGGCTATTTTTTACTATGATATTTTTCACAATATTGTTATATGAAAATACCACATTAATATCCAAAAGTTTAAGTACATTAACAATGCCTAAAAAGCCGGGGAAAAATGGAAGTACTAAAATATTCTTTGACAAAGTGCGAGTGTTATTATGCACACGATAGAAGGTTCGTTTTGCCTTGTTAAGAGAAGATTCCATAAACGCATGTGGGTAGCGCAGATCACTTCCAATACCGTTGATTTTTTCCAATTCGGCATCGATGTATTCCGGACTGGCGATCCTAAGAGCGCGGAGAAACATTGAAGAAAATATGGCCTTCTTAATGGGGGTGTCATGTCCAGAGTAAACGTGTACGTAGGACAAATTGTTTGTTTTTTCCGATAAATACTAAACTTAAAACCTGGGCTTTCCCCATATACAGTACAAGCACATCCAAAAACGGGATTGAGTTGTCTTTTTCCACTTCTAAAGTGAACTTAATGGAGGAGACTTGATCATTTAACTGAAGGAGGAAGTCATCCAGGTCACGATTCATGGGCCAGATACAAAAAAATATCGTCGACGTACCGCAACCATGGGATGCCAACCCCCAGGATTCTCGGACTGTAAGTAATTTCTAAAAACTCCATATAAATATTGGAGAGGAGGGGCAACCAGGGGTTTGCCCATGGCCATCCCAAAAACCTGTTGATAATACTCGCTATTGAAAGTGAATTTAGAGTCTTTGATGCAAAGCTTAATAAGTTCCGAAACGATGTGTGCAGGTAGTGGCAGGTCGTACTTCAGGCATTATCTATAAAATTGGTTGTAAACAATCCATTTGATCTTGTGTTGAATTCGGGCAAAGTGCTAAAATTGGTAGTTTTCCTTACAAATTTGTATGCTTTTCCCACAATTTTTATTTCTATATTTACTATATATATATATTTCTTTTTTTTTGGTAACCTCTATATAGTCTTGAACTCTTTATTTATTTCAGTGTTCTTGAGGATGTCATTAGACGAAAGCGCTTGAACACCATTCTGTGTTTCCTTTCCTTCGTGGTTTTATTTATCATAAATATTTTTCACGTGTTACTTTCGTGAAATAATTTTCACACATATATATATACAAAGCTGGGCACAAACCGTTAATCCGTTAATCGTTAATTAACGAAGTTAACTTTTTCGTTAACGATTTAACTTTTAAGTTAACTTTGAAAATCATTATCGGACTAATTAACTTCCGTTACATTTAACTTCCGTTAACTCAAGTCCGTTAACCCAAAAAATTCATAAATAAACGTTTAAAAGTTTATATTATTTTCAGTGCTGAGCAGGTGCGCAATTAATCCGCCACTGTTAATAGTGATGGACGAATTTCCATTTCCGCAGTGCAAAATCAGGCGATATATTTGTTTCCGTCGCCACAATTTGTGTCTTACCAAATATGGTAGTTATTTATGGCATTGGTTTGAGCAAAACATGGTCGACTGTAAAATCAGGCGGAAAGATTTGCCATTTGAGTTGAATGTTTCAACTTCTTTCAAGAAATATCACGAGCATTTTAAGGCACTTTCAATAATATATATGTAACAATTACAACAAATAACTACATTCGTTTCATTTGCAGTCTGTCTCTTGCGCAACATGTTTGTGCTAATGAATATTTAAAAATAATCGTTGTCAAGTAAGTCATGTATATTTATAATATGTCTGTGAGTACCTTATTAGTAGTCTCCTTGATACATTTCAAGAACCATAAAACTGATCAGGTAAGATTTCAATTCTCATGTCACTTTGATGACATAAATTAAGTCAATTGATGTCTTACAATGGGAGCGTTTTCACCTCATCTGGTTGGACAAGTATGACAACACCAAGGTCGCCAGGGTGAGGAAAAGCATGGAGGGTACAGTCGAGGAGGCCATGAAGCAGCAGTCCAACGAAGTGGGCAGCAACAGTGGAGGCAGCAACAACGAGGAGGAGGATGACTTCTTCAGTGCTGTCATCCAGACAAAAGAGAGCAGCAGAAGCCACAGGTCACTCAAGGGCAAGGCCCAGAACTTGGTCAAGACCTGGCTGGAGACCAACTCCAAGGACTTGCTGACAGATGCTGCCTTCTTGGTGAGCAAGTGTTGGTGGACTTGTTCATCAAGTTCAACACAGCCATCCCCTCCAGTGCTGCAGTGGAGCGTTTGTTCTCTATGGGCAAGGACATCCTGAGGGCCAAGAGATCATCCCTGTCTGATGAAAACTTTGATATGCTAATTTTCATGAAGGGCAACATGCATCTCATGGACAAAATGGAGAACGAGAAGAAGAGGGAAAATTAAATTATATATATATTGTGTTTTCATTTTTTTTATAATAAAAGTTAACGTTAACGGTTTATCGGTAACTTCCGTTACATGTTTAACGAATTAACGGATTAACGGTTAACGAAGTTAACTTTTTGGTTAACGGATTAGCGGTTAACGAAGTTAACTTTTTGGTTAACGGTGCCCACCACTGTATATATATATATATATATATATATATATATACACACACACACCGAGATAATCCACAAAATTAGGTGCCAGATTGCGCTATTGAATTTAATTTGTATATGTTTAATGGAAAAGCGATGTTCTCCGTATAATTAGTTTCTTTATTATGTACGTATTATTAAGGGAAAAGTATAGTTTGTAGATATTTTCCTCGTTCATGTCAGACGAATTTATTCAGCATCCGTGTTAATACGCAAATTTATCTAAAAACAGTAATCAGTTAAGGCTTTCAGTTAAAATAATATTTATAGATGCATTTAGTATGGTCTATACATGTAATGTAGTTTTCTATGCATATTTATAAAGAAAATGGAATTTTGTTTAAGGGGTTTCTCAATTGTTCATCGAATTACTGTATACAACACATTTTTACGTTACATTGTTTCAACATTTCTAACACATATAGTCATATAGAGTAATAGACAAGGGAGAAAGATGAACTGAGGATGATTCAGAATGAAATGTCGATGTGATGTATCGTATTAACTTTAACTACTCTAGGAGTGATTCAGGCAATGAGAATGTATAACAGACTTTGATTTTACCAGAAGATGGAGGACGAATGAAACCACATTCAGCTGCAGGTCCGTGCAATTGGAACGCGATATTGATTAAATACTGCAAAAATGAATTAGCTACACCTACGGTATATACTGGATATGGAGAAGATCCCACTCTCTCAAACAAACATAATACTTAAAATATTAATTATAGCTTTGCAGGGCACAACCAGTGTTATTTATTTATTTATTGGGTTCAAAATCCCAGCTGAGCCGTGAACGGCCAAGTTATAAAGGGCCAGTTCAACCTACAGCCCAAGTTAAGCTAAAATTAAAAACTTACGGACTTGAGGTCCTATTAGGTCCTACCTCAGGGTTGCTGACTCGATGTGGTCCTACCTTAGGCCTCAGTTGCATGAATTTAAGATAAAAACAAAAGGGGCACTATTTATGGTCTTCTTTCTCAACCTTGCAACAACAACACAACCTGTACTATTGCACGATGCAACAATCTTGTATCTAAACAACCAAACTGAATTGCAAGAGAGCTCTCTATAAGACCACACCCTGTAAGTACGGCATTCCACAAACGAGTAGAAAAGACGCGCAGCGCCCCAAAATGATGCCACAAGAGTGCCCAAACAATAATGCCACAAGAGCCCAAATATGCTAGCTCTAAATTAAGTGAATTTTTCACTAACCTTACAATTATGAGATGGATATATATACCTTAACTTAATATATACAAGCAATGCTGCATCAGTCAGCTTAGTCATCATATCGCCTTGGGACAACAATGGTTCTTCCTCTTCTAGATTTTCTAACAACCAGTAAACACGGCAGCTACCCAAAAAGTTGCCAAAAACCTCCATTACTCATTTACAAAACAATTTAAGCGTAAAGACTGAACAGCATTTCATAAAGGTGGTGTGAAAAAACTATATATACTGTAGGGCTATGGGTTGATTGCCTGATACCCTCATCAGTTGGAAATTTCCAGCAGATTTCAGTGGAGAGTTAACGACAAAAGCCCTATGTTTTTCGTTAGAGAGTTATGTATATGTAGGTCTTCAAAGGACCGCTGTTTATTTGCCTTCGGTATTTGCGCTGCCTAATGGTAAAGAAAGGAATTGCCTTACCTTATTATTTCGTTGGGCCTCGCTTCTGTTTCGATGTAGGGCGCGACGATGTTTTTCGATGTAGGGCCGTGGTACGATGGAGCTACCGAATGAGTTGACTCGCTTTAACTAATATAGGTAGTCACTATTTAAACACCTGAAGGAACAGGCCTATCCTTCTTATAGTTATTAAGTTTTATATCAAGAGGAACTCACTCAGAACCTATAAGAAGACAAAGCACATCTTTCTTGCTTAAAGCATCGCTGTAACATAAGCAGCTCCGACCGAGCCGATATAATATAATCATCTTTTTCGATGTAGGGCCGTGGTACGATGGAGCTACCGAATGAGTTGACTCGCTTTAACTAATATAGGCAGTCACTATTTAAACACCTGAAGGAACAGGCCTATCCTTCTTATAGTTATTAAGTTTTATATCAAGAGGAACTCACTCAGAACCTATAAGAAGACAAAGCACATCTTCCTTGCTTAAAGCATCCCTGTAACATAAGCAGCTCCGAGCGAGCCGATATAATATAATCATCTTCGTATTTTTATTACTTGCTGATTTCGCAAAGTTCGTTGACTCGTGTCTCGATGTAATTTTCATGAGTTGGTAGTGGAAAATTTTGAACACGAAATAATAAATTTGGTTTTCTTGTTGATATGCAGGCCCGATGCCTACATATGGGTTCTATGTACGTATGGCAATTATTTTCATTCCCAATAGGCTATGTCGCCAATCCCGAGGCAATTTTGTAGATATTTAATTCAATTAATTAATAATTTATATTAATTAAGAAATAAAGGTACCACATACGCTACCATGTTGTAAGCGTGAATAGTTTTTCCATAGGTGGGTTGTTTTTCAAGAATCGAGCATAGATCAGCTCCTCTGCGATGGAACAACCAGCTTAACCTTCGTGTGAACAGTGACCGAGAGCTTAGAAGGTGTCAGTCAGTCAGTTGGCTTAAGCAGCCAGCTGACACAATGTTTATATCGTCGTTTACATATATACGTTCATAGAAACCCGGAAACAATTCACTCCGTCATCAACCGTTTACACTAAGAAGAGAGATAGTTATAAGGAGTTACAAGTACACTAATTTCAGCTCTTGAGATATGGCAGGAATGAGGAAACTAAACAGATTGCATATTACGCCAAATGAGCCGGGTGTACAAAGCTATGTGCGGTGGAGAGCAACTCGCTCATACACCAAACCATGCATAGAGGCGGGACCACTAGCTCGACATTCGTGTGAAGAGAGAACGACATCAGACACTGAATCAGATGAAGTTATATCAAGAGTATTTGGTTTAGTAGGTACAGGTATACAGATCCATAAACAACAAGTCTTTAGCAGACTGAAAGTTTGGATAAGAAATTTCCATTTTATTTTTAGTATTGTAGCCTTGCACGTTACACGAACAAAAATATCAGTCATTGCTGTGATTTCTAGGCCCACGCCAGACCACTGGAATCCCAAAAGGTAAAGAATCCTTTTGACCTTTATTCCACAGTCTAAGTTGTTTAACACAAACACTGCAAACTTTATGTGGAGCCCATGATTTGTCTTGATCCCCAAGTTTCATTCTGAAGTACGCATAGTATGTTTTCTTGAAGAAGTCTGTAATATCTCGCCTTTGTTTTTTCACACTAAATTTTCCACAAATATAAAAAAAATGTTTGGGCTATTTCCGCACACCTTTGAATGATAAAGAACTATAACCTCGCACGCACTAGATAGACTGACTCATCTCATGGCTTGACAATCATTTATATACTAGCGGTGCGTTTCTCGAATGTTCTAGAACAGAGTTTTTCAAACTTTATGAAGCCACGGAACTTTTATTAAAAAAAAATTTTTTCACAGAACCTTGACGAATAGGTAAAATTTTTAATGATATAAGGCAAGTCGTAATAAAACACAGTGTATGCTCACTGCAGTTTATTTATGTAATTTATGAAATTTACATACACATTTATATGAATTTCACAAAAAAAATATATAAATTTAGAAATTTAAAAGAAAAAAAAGACAATTTACTTTTATTGACTTATTTATTTTAAATTCCCCTCCCCACATTAATCTCAGCATAAAAGAATTTATAAGTATAAAAAATATTATGTTTATTGTAAAATTAAAGTTCTCAATGCAAAATAATTAGAAGAGGAATTTTACAGTTATTGAGGAGTAATTTTAATAGTTAATCAAACAAATAAATGTTCAATAACTTGGATGTGATTGCTATTCTTTGGATTAAAGTTCAATATTACATTACTGTGATCATAATTTTTGTGAACTGAGAAATCTAAACCTGAAAACAGAAAAACTCACAAAATCAATCAGACCAGTGCTTGTGGTCATCAGCTGTGTTTTGTATACAAAACGGACTCCTGTTTCTTACTATGGCTGCAAGAGGGCAACACTTATTCTGGATATCTCATCATTTGAATTAAAATTCTCTCTCTCGCCCACTTTCTCTTTGCTTACGCCTTTCAAAACACAATCAATGAATTTGCAGAATATATAGCGTAAATTCGTCCATGCCATTTGATATTATTTTATCTTACCTCTCTCTCCTTCTCAGTCTCTCATGACATGCCCCACTAGGGCGTCATACTCTGGGTTCAGGGTTGAAATGTTGGAAAAACAAAGTGGCTAATATGTATTCCTATGTAAAAGTTAATTCTAAGATGAGTTTATTATTTGCAACTTTTCCGAAAAATCTCATTTTCATGGTCAAAATCGCGATTTTCTGATTTGAAGGCTGCCTAACGCAGCCTCAGGGCACCCAAACCAAAGCGCGCAGCTGTTCTGCATATGATTTAGTCTAAAAGCTGCTTTTCTGACTTCATCCTTGCTTTCTTGCGTGTTTCAACACCTCTGGGTGCCGAAAATGTTTTTAGATTTCACGTAAAACTTAAGAATTTTAAGATTTTCTTCAAAGAATAGGCGCGGCTCACCAGCTCTACTCTGATCGAGTAGCGGGAGACTTGCCACCTTCACGTGTAGGTTTACACGCTTGTTCTTCCTGGATCCCTGAAAAGCGTGGCCTCATAAGATCTTATATTATGATCTTATGAGGCTTTCAGCTCTTATGAGCATTAACGATGGCTTCAGCCTCTTCATCAGCCACTCGAACCTGAAAAGCTCTTAAGTATGTCCTGCTTCGATCTGAACACTGGGAGCATTTCTCGATGGTCTATCCTGGCTCTCACCCACCCATCTCTCCTCTCGTGACCGTACACAGCTTGGGAAGCAGTTGAGACTTCCTGTACAGCTCTCTCGCAGGACTGAGTATGAACAGTGAAAGAGTCCACTTTGAGTGGAGTTTTCCTGAGATCCTCGAGCTCAGTCAAGGTCATCTTGCAGGTGAAAATAGGCTCGTAAATATTCTCTTATTCCCAGTTGATGAGATCCTCAGGTGAAGTGGCTTGCAGATTGATTTTGGGATTTTTATGGGGCCTCACTGTCGTATCACCAAAGTCTCCTCCTTCTCTGATCTTCTCTATCTGGCTCACAGCAAAAGCTCTCTGATGCTCATCCTCACTGCACAGGAATGAAGCCAGGATGTTCTCAGGATGTGCGTGGTAAGCTCCTCTTATCAGTGCAGTAGAGATGATGTTCCTGACTTCGGTAGTCTGGTTCCTCAGCAGGCTCAGGCTTGAAAAAACGTGTGCAGGACCAAATTTGAGGTGGTGCTTCACTTTGATGTCGTTGTACATTTTGAAGTAGAAGTTAAGGCAGAACTTCACGAGGACCTCGAGCCTCCTCAACACCTCCCCCTTCAGTCCGTGCTCCCTCATCCACAACAGCAAGATGGCCTGTGCAGTAGTGAGCCACCTGGATTGGTTCAGAGGTCCGCACTTGAGACCAGCCAACTGTGGACTGAGACTTCCAGACTTGATGGCTTTGATCAGAAGATAGCAGTTGTGCTGGTCTGTGGAAAGAGATTTGACGATCTCCACTGGCAGCTCTATGATATCTTCAGTTCCTTCCGCTGGTTTGAAGTTGAAGTTGACCTCACGTTCATTCACTTTCTCAAGAAGTTTTCCAATAGGCCCACTGAAGCCTGACCGGGGAGTTACAGGGCCTTGATGATTAAGTGCCTCAGGGGGAGCTCGTTCACATGGAGCTGACAGATCATCCAGTGGCACTCGCGACCCAGCATCTTCTCCAATAGGGCTATGGCGCCTCCAGACCACCCCGTGTTGGTGTTAGTAGAGGCTCCTCCAATCATTACAAGGCTCTCGTCAGCTACGTGATCCAGAAGCCACTCATGCAGGCCCTGAGCGATCTTATGAGCAGGCTTTTCTCCTTCCTCATGTTCCTCGGGAGTAAAATGGAAGAGGTACTTTCCTTGAGGCTCCCACGTGATAGTGTAATGCTCCTCGATCACTTCGCCAGGATGAAATCTCCCTGTCACTTCGTCATATTTCAACAACCTTTGTGTTCCTATCCTGCTTGCCATCAAAGAATATCCCAGAGATCTTCTCCTCCTCTGACCTCTGCGTGAGAGTTTCAACTGATGAGGCCATTACTTCCTCCTTGCTCAGAGCCATCTATTGAGAGAATGTTGAACTTCGCCTTCTGCGTCCAAATGGTTACAAAGATTCAAATGTAGTAGATTTTTTTTCTTATGTATGTATGTATTAAACCTGTGTAAGAGTTAAGCAAAGTTAATGTGTCTAAATGGCAACAAATTACGACAAAGGGTTAAAAATATGAGGTTGTGCTCAATTGAATATTTGGTATTTCAACATAGAACAGAAAACCGCAATTTTGAACATGATAACGCGATTTTTGGGAAAAGTTGCAAAAAAGAAACCCCTCTTAGAATTAAATTTTATATAAAAATGCATATTAGCCAGTGAAATTCGGACTCGGAAAAGTATGATATGCCCTAATGCCCCACGGAACCCCATCAAGTTCTCGCGGAACACAGTTTGAAAACCCCTGTTCAAGAAGACGCTTTGACGTCACTTCTGATGTGGAAGCATTTATAGGCAGTAGTTTTCAATAAAAATTTAATTGAGTCAATTTTAATGAAAATTATTTACATATGTAATATGAAAATGACATTTTGTGAAAAATCTGTACGTGATGGTGAAAAATGAGTATTATTTTCGGAATGAGCGTGCAAAATTTACTATACAAGTGATAAAATATTTCGGACAAGAAAACCATCGCAGGCCTGTGTAATTAATTCCATTACAATTTTGTCATTAATTTCCGTGAAATTTCCATTAAGAGTTTTAAAATCGATTTTTAATTCTTCTAAATTGTTCATCCATAAATGTACTTTTTCTCTCATTCCTATTCATTTAAATATTAATTTGAATTCCTTACCAAAATAAATTGCAGCTCTATTAACGAGTTAAATGATCAAGAGTCTGTGGAATATTTATATTTGGATTTGGATTTAAAATTTCAGAATAATAATTAATGCTGATATAAGCGAGGGAAAGTTGAATATAAGCGTATGAATGTTTCGGATGATACGAGTAAATCGTATGACAAACATAAAAGTGTTCAAGAGTATGATGATAGAAGAAGATCGCATGACAGACTCAAAAGATATTAGGACTATGATAATGAAAAACACGATAGGCCTTATTAAGGAAGACATTATAGCTCAAATTATTATAGAATTTTGTATAGAGGAATGTATAATTCAAGACCACCCCCGAGAAGCAGTCGAGCGACTAATGGAGATTATTTGTATGAAAGGCAGTACACAAATAATGATAAACATAATAATTACGACGACAGAGATATTGATGAAAGGTATTATAAAAGATATAATTATGAAAATGAAAACACGAAATAAAATAAGATAGAAATGAAAATGTTAAGAAAGACGTTCACCTTAAAAAAAGTGAAGTGTTTGAAAATTGTGAATTAAGTCAAGATGAAATTGATAAAATTTAGCAAATGCTGAACAGGTTACACTCGTATAATTTAGTTTTCTTAAGGATACTGTACAGTTGATGATTTAGTTTGTTATGAGATGCACGAAATGTTCGATGTGCTTCACAGAGATAATATATGTGAAACGGAGTTCTTCGTGGATAATACAGAACAAAATATTGTGAATGATGTTCAAAACCACGAATGTGCTTAACAAAAATTTTATGTGATTCTTCTGTGAGTGAGACGGAACTTAATAATGTACGTGTTACTGAAAATATTTTTAACTTAATGAATGCTGAGGATCGTGCCAAGAATATTTTTGATGTTGAGAATATTTTTTATTATGAATTATCTGGATTGCAAATGGTTGATCACGCGCCTATTAGTTCTTCCCATGTAGCAGTTGAAAAAGTTTTAAATTATCCTTTGTACTGTAATTGATCCTGAGGTGTATCGGGAGTGTTCAAATTGTGCTTAAAGGGAATAAATGTCGTGCTAATATTAAACAGAGACCCGAAGGTATTGAAATACGAGTAAAAATTGTTGTAAAAAAATTATATTTTTGTAACTTTCATATCTTTGATTTATTTCTTTTCTATTGGCAATAATAGAGTAAATGAGCATTACAGAGTGCGAAGAAGTGGAATTGAATTCAGAATTCAGTGTAATGACATATTTGCTAAATGAGCCTATTTCTATGCACCTGCAGTCTATCTCTCACAGAATATTTGTAAAAAAAAAATGGAAAAATTGTTTTAGATCCATTTTAGATTTTTGAAAATAGCGATCAAATGACCTAATAAAAATGATTATGAAATCTCAAATTCAAAACGCTCATAATTATAATTTTATGTTCATTTTTTTCCTTAAATTCTTTACTAATGCTGAGTTTGATAAGTTTTGATGCGAGTAAAATGTTACCGGTAGCATAGATGCGTGAAAATAGATTTGTGAAGGCTTTTGTGATTTTATATATTTAAAGTATTGGAATATGTGTAACTATGAATTTGAATAAGATGCGTTTAGTTTAAGTATAACATGAGTATATTATAAGTATAGTGTAAGTATATAGCAGTAAAATTAATTTTGGGTAATAATGAGGAATTTTAATGACGACAAGGCTTCCCTTAAACAGTTTTGTAAACTTTGAAAGCGCAGTATGCGAAACAAATCGTAAAAATTATGAAAAAGAACGTTTATAAACATGACGTCAGTACTATTTTCTGTTTTTGCTCTTTACGGTGTTTATCTTCAATAAGTAATTGATATAGGGATGAGCTGAAATGCTAAATATTTAGTTTAAATGAATTATACATTACTAATTTTAAGGTTAATAACGAAAAGGCTTCTTGTAAACACTAACGAAAAGGCTTCCTGTAAACACTTTAAAGCAGACCATTAATATTTCGCCGAATATTTGAAATATATAAGAATAATATGAATATATAGGAATATATGCGTTAAAGCATACTTTAATAGCTGCCACTATAATTATATTATAAGTTAATATATTTAAATATAAGATAATTGCTCATTATTCTTTCAATGATTCACTTTCAGATTAGCCTCTCGGTGTCCGCTGTTGTTATTTTATGAGTCAACATTTATTTTCTTAATTACATTTATAATTAAGTTATAAAGAAATAAGAATTTTTTTTATCGAACCATATTGCCGGATCGTTTATTCCGCAGGTTTATGCACACTGCCTTGTGAAAAGCATTCCATACACTTTCGCATGAAATCTTATTGGATAAATTTCACATATACGGAATAAGAGGAAATATCTCGATTGGTTTAAATCATATCTGTCAAATCGTCATCAGTGCATCAGATTAAAAGATAATTTATCCAACAAGGCGATGCTAACTAGTGGAGTGCCACAACGATTTATTCTTGGTCCATTACTGTTTCTAATTCATGTCAAGATTTTTATCTCTCAACCATGATAAACTGCGTACAGTACGCAGATGATGATACCACACTTACTTTTTCCCATCATAACGCAGACTTTCTGATTTATGAAACAAACAGGCAATTAGAAAATGTGTATAAATGGATGTGTGCTAATAAACTTTCATTGAACCTGACAAAGTCATCTTATACGACTATTACCACAAAACATATAAACACAAACTGTCAAATAAAAATTGGGAATACTACGCTTGGAAGGGTGAATGAGGTTAAAGTACTTGTTATTAATTTAGACGAAAAATTAAATTTCAAGAGTCAGGTACAACATATCAAATCCAAAATATCAAGATTTCTCTTCAATAAATTCAACATACATCACCCATTCAAAGAGCAATCCCCTCCCCTATCAAATACACCATCGTTATAACACCAGACTTCCCAGTTATTTTATAACAAACTTAACTATACTGTACAATAGAAACTGCAGAAATTCACTTTCGTTCAAAAGAGGGGATATATTGAATGCAATTCCCATGCACATCAGACAGACTTCATAACTAAATGTATTTCGCAAATCACTAACAAAGTACCTCATTAGTTCACTACGACTATCATCCTGTTTGCATATACGTTTTGTGTTTCGTACTTAACAATTATTACGAAAGAAATCTTTTATAACTTGAAGAGCCTAATCATTTTCATTAATCAATAAAGTAACATAAATATCATCAACTATTGCCGCAAAATAGAAGTCAACATCTTTCTTCCTTGAATAATCAATTTTAAAATTAGAAAGAGCCGTTTTGAGCAGAAAACTGAGATTTGTTTATAAAAAACCTCTGAACAGGGTGCTAGAACAACGTGAAAAAAGTGTTAGCAGCTGACGAGGAAGCTTCTAACAGTGGCTGTATCTTCCAGCGCGGGACACGCGTGCTATTTTTTCATTTACGGGGAGCAATTGCGTGCTCCCCGGACTACTCTTACTCGCCGGCGACATTAAGACTAATCCAGGCTCCACTACAACTTACACATGTCACAATACACAAAGACATAGACACAATAGCACCATGAGACACATACAGAAGTATAATATTAACATATTACAGTAAAACGTAGATGGCCTCACAAACAAAATCATGCAGCTTAGGGAATTCGAACACAAACAAAACATTCACATAGCACTTATACAAGCAACAAACCTAAAACGCACACACAAAACACCCACAATCCCTGACTTCACGGCGATCCGTCAAGATCGTACTGGGGATAACGGGGTGAACTCATCATTTACATACGTAAAAGCATTAGCTACACTAATGCCACTCAAAACATTACAAACACAATCCAGGTAGATAACACGATAGAAATACAGCCAGTTAACATTAAAACACGCGCAAAACATACCACACTAATCAACATTTACATCCCACCAGATAGTTCACCTCAGGTGCCAGCCAATTACAATCCACAGTTACACAATCTGGCCTCTCTCACTAATGTCATCTTAGGAGGGGAATTCAGAATTCAACGCTAAAGACACTAGTTGGTACCTGCACAACCAAAGCAACACCAGAGGCGCCAACATAGCAACACCAGAGGCACCAACATAGCAACACAACTAAACAGCCTCTTCATTCTTAACAATACAGAAGAACGTACACACATACCACATCAAGCAGGATACTCAAACTCCTCCCCAGACATAACGTTATGTTCCCCCTCACTAGCAACACATACACACTGGAGAACAGAAAAACAACTGTCATCAGACCACCTGCCCATCATCATTACAACACATTCTACACTCTGCCCCAACAGCTTTAGGCACACTTACAGAAATTACAAGAAAGCTGATTGGGAACAGTTCAAAATACAGTCTGAGGAACAATTCACCACACTAAACAGCACACCCATCATAAACATCAATACAACACTCAAGACATTTAATCAGATCATCAATAATGCAAACAAATACATACCCGAGGGCAACATTAGGAAATACAACCCAAATAGATACAACAGCTGAACACAGAAATAAACAACAAACTCAAAGAAAAACAAATAGAAACATTTAGGGAATTCATAACAACACTAAACCACTCCACAGATACATCCAGGCTACACAAGACTATAAACAGCATTACCCACTCTGACAGCGGCATTCACACCTCACACGCGGCCAATTGTCGCAGCCAAAATAATATCCCAACATACACACAACAAGCTAAGATTCTAGTTAATCACTACGCAAAGATAAGTCACTTAAACAGAGACAACAACCAGAAACACGCAGAAAAACAAACAGCCAGACACAAGAAAACCTACACACTCGACACGACCAGTACACCCTTCAGTACAGTCCAGACCACCAAGATCATCAAAAACAGCAAGAATTCGAAGGCTACTGGACCGGACAACATATCTAACATAAACCTTAAACACTTGGCCCCACAAGGAATATTAGTTCTCACAAATATCAGCACATATTCATACCAACACTGTATTATTCCTGACATATGGAAACAAGGTAAAATTATTACACTACTCAAACCAAACAAAAATCCAACAGAACCAGCTTCCTATAGACCCATTACCACTCAACCACGACATTACTCACTAACTTCATGCAGCACATCATGGATGGCATCAACTCCAGACGACCAGCTCAACGTACACTATTAGCAACAATAGACATTAGTAAAGCATTTGATGCTATCCCACGCTTCCCTCTCATAAACAAAATACTAAACACAAACATGCACAATAACACCAAAAGGTTGCTGAGCAACTATCTTTCAGGAAGATACTCATATGTAACATTTAATGGCAAGTCATCCAAAAACAAACTTTTTCTGAACGGGGTCCCTTAAGGCTCTGTTCTCTCACCAACACTGTTCAACTTATACATGCATGACATTCCAACACCCATAGATAACAAGTTTACCTTATCATCATAGGCAGATGACATCACTCTAACTTCCACCCACAACAACATCGACACCGCTACAAATAACCTACAAACATACATAAACAGTATACAAGACTGGCTCATACACAGTAGACTCAAACTAGCGCCCACAAAATCAACCATCACCTTGCTTACAAGCAACACAAAAGAACATCAGGTAACTCCACAGTTTACAGTAAACAACAACAACATTCCACACACTCACAGGACCAAAATACTTGGGGTCACATACAATACGTCATTATCTTTTGCAAACCACATTCAGGACATTAAAAACAAATGTACGTCAAGACTTAACACGCTTAGAGTACTAACAGACACAAATTTTGGACACCAGCAGGAAACAACATCACTCATATACAAACAATATATTCCCTCAGTTATGGACTATGCTAGCCCATGCTGGGCACCCACGTACTATCTCAAACACACACATAAACACCTTACAGACAATACAAAACAACGCACTTCGTATCATTACAGGATCCACTCAAACAACACCAACAAAACACCTGCACACAGAAACAAAAATACTGAAAGTTAGGGAACATTTAGACATGAGGGGAACACAATTCATGGCACCAGCGACGACTAACCCACAACACCCTTGTCACTACATGTACAATTATGCACTGATGCCTCGCACCATTAAGGTAACACCAGAGAGACATTATAACCAAATACTCCATTCCATACCACGCCCCACAGACATCACACAGTACAGAAAACACATACACACACACACCTAACCCACAAAGCACTGACACGACTCGGTCCGAATGCGGTCCTAGGTGCGAAGCCGCCACCCATTAACAGGTCAGAGATCAGCCTGAGCAGATCGGATCGAGTTAACTTAGCATGATTCCGATGTGGACATCACCCCAACTTACAGACATTTAAACACAGACTAGACAACTCCACAGACGACACCTGCCACCTGTGCCAGGACACACCACAAACAATTGAGCACGTTATGAGAGACTGTACCGCTCTATCACAACAACGAACACAACACAACATCACTAGTGCGCTGAACCTGTGGTCCACTCCGGAGAGGGCGATCGGTTACCTGCGTGCCGCCGGCTTGCTCGATCAGGGTGGGCTGATCGGCTAAACAACAACAACTACTATTTTTACTATAGGAACGGAGTTCCCATTTTATAACCAACTATTTAAAATATGCAAATTTTATTGAACACTTCTAATTTCATAATTTATTTTTTATTTTATTTTTTTATGAAGCTTCATTTATTTTCTTCTAAATACCACACAATAAATCATTTAATTTAAAATTATGTAACATTTTGTGAACTTTATATTGTATTTATTATTATTATTATTGTTATTATAATTATTTTTTGTTGTCACAATTACTATTACTTGCCACTTTCACATTTTTATCTAATAAATAAACAAAATGCCATTAATTCTGCCTGAATGAATGAATGAATGAATGAAATAATGACTTTGAATTTGAATATATGACCCGAAACACTTCTCGGATGTACGAGCAAAGCTGCTATGCCTTAACCGACTGACTTGCTGTACTTTATTCGGATTGTGAACTAACACTGAAAAATACAGTGTTTTGCAAATGAGTTGGAACAAAACATCCAACAAATTAAAAAAGGTACTACCATTTTTAACAAAGTTTTAATGAATTCGACGGCGAAACCCAACATTTAATCAAACCATTTCACCCTTGACGCGTCGCCAAGTTCAAAGGACAGAGACTTTAGGAATGAACTGTGTTCATTTAAATCTTAGAATTTTACTCGACGTACGTCGGTTTTCATTACCTTTTGACAAACTTGAAATAAAATCATGAAAGGTTAATAATATACATCAACAATTATAACGAAGTACTTAACACTTTTTAAATACAATTGTTATGGTACGTAAACATTTAAGAACCTTAAACAGTAAGTTTATATATATATATATATATATAATATATATAATATATATATTATATATATATGCTGTATATACTGTATATATATATATATATATATATATACAGTATATTGCATATATATTGCATATATATATATATATATATATATATGTATGTGTGTAGATATGTATGTATATATATATATATATATGTGTTTGTGTGTATGTATGTTATTTATTTATTTATTTTTTTCTTTCTGTAACCTATATATAGGCTGTAACCTTTTATGTACTTCAGTGTTCCTGAGGATGTCATTAGACGAAAGCGCTTGAGCACCTTTTTGTGTTTCCTTTCCTTCGTGGTTTTATTCATCATAAATATTTTTCACGTGTTACTTTCGTGAAATAATTTTCATATATATATATAGAGAGAGAGAGAGAGAGAGAGTGTGTGTGTGTGTGCTTAACGTTATGAGACATTCTTTAAATACGTTCAGTTTAGACGTAGTTTGAAATAATAGTAGAAGACGTTGTTCTCTTGGACCTGTACCCATCAGATCGACAAGACTAACATTGACTAACTTAACCTAACCTAGCATAACTTAACTTTTGATAACTTGAACTAACTTAATCTAACCAACAATATAACAAATAATGCAGCAATTTTTAACTAAAAGGTGATATGATTATTGTCAAACATGTAATCCTAATTGTCAGTGATATAAGGTTCTGCCATTTAGTTTCCTTCATAGTGTCTAAGAAAATACTGCTTTGTTTATTTACTTTATAGTGTCATTCGTACTGCAATGTCGATAGAGTGTGCAAATTTGTCATATCCATTGAGTCGATGATCTATTCGTACAATTTTTCTGTCATAAAAATCGATGCGTTGAGGAAATGAAATGAATTTTGTCGAGAGCAGTTGGAGTTTGTTCAATTGCATTTAAAAAACACTGTAGATTACCAGAAAAAAAAAAAGGACTGATAACAACTTTTTTTCAAGAAGGAAGAACATTCGTATGGAAAACTTTACTACGAAGAAGACAAGAAGAGAACTTTAAAATTGTTAATTTAACTTCTTTAAAATTCATTTTATTTAAAATACTTAAAAAATTGGATCACCTGAAGATCAGGGCCTCCTGCCTTCTTTAGTTAGCTTTATAAGGCTAACTAATGAAAATATCACGACCTAACCTAACCAGTCGTCAAGGGCGTACAGTTGACCTAACGATTGGTTTGGTTAGGTCATGATATTTTCGTTAGTTAGCCTTATACGAGTAAGGCTAACTAAAGAAGGCTGGGGGCCTTGATCTTCAGGTGATCCAAAAAATTTAATTCATAACATTAAAATTGGCAGTTAACGTAGGCTGAACATGAATTAATTTAAATAAGTAGCCTACAACAAACATAAGTTATGCTCAATATGAAAATAAAAACCCACTCTAATAGACAGAGTTTATTTCCACGACAGTTTCGACGCCCACTGGTATCCTCCTCGGGTGGATACAGAAACACGAATGAACCAAAACAAGAGGGAAAAACAGTCCAGGGACCGACCGTTAAGAAATTCGCACCTAGGTTAGATCCCATCCTCCCGACACCGGAAGGGCATTTTCATTAAGTACATTCGCGCAAATTGAAAAGTATCTTCCTGTGCGAAGGTACTTTTAAGTTAGACCCTTTAATGAGATTCTTGGTCAAAAAATCCCTTACGGAGTCGTGGGAACGTGTTCGAACCTAAGTTTGAATTTCTTAAATGTCTCTGGATTGGAATGTTTCCTTACTCGCCTTTAGTAAATGTAATAATGGAAGTAATAAATGTGGAAATAAATATAAATGCAACAGACAGATGTAATAATAAAGGTAATATTATAAATTTAATAATTAGGGTAAAGGTAATAATAATAAATGTTAAAAAATGTAAATGTAATAATAAATGCAGTAATTATGTCAAAATATTAGAATCTGTATGTATAGAACAAGAAGATAGTTTTAATTTGTGGGAATGTACTTATAAGCGGACCCTGTAATAAAATGCCCTTCCATTGTCGGGAGAACGGTATCTAACTAGGTGCGAATTTCTCTGGATTGTTTCCTAATCGGCTTTTTTCATTCGTTTTTCGGTTTATAAGTTCTGTATAATAAACAATAATGTAATAACCAATGTAATAATAAATTTATAATTTCTGTAATAAATAATTATGCAATATTAAATGTAATAAAATTAATAATAAATTCAATAATTATGTAAGAAAAATATAATAGAATCTGTATGTTTAGAACAGGAAGATACTTTTAAATTTGCGCGAATGTACTTAATGAAAATGCCCTTCCGGTGTCGGGAGAATGGGATCTAACCTAGGTGCGAATTTCTTAACGGTCGGTCCCTGGACTGTTTTTCCCTCTTGTTTTGGTTCATTCGTGTTTCTGTATCCACCCGAGGAGGATGCCAGTGGGCGTCGAAACTGTCGTGGAAATAAACTCTGTCTATTAGAGTGGGTTTTTATTTTCATATTTTGACCTTCACGTAGAAAAAAGTGAAGTTTTTTTGCATTTATAAGTTATGCTCGTAAGTGCGTATAGTCAGGCAGCTTAGGACCACATTTTGACAATATGGGGACATGCCGGACAAAAGCACCATTCTTTTCCTAACAATCTGTGTGGTATAAATTTTGATATTTTTATTGGAACCAGTAATCTGAGTTTGCTGGAGCCTGTTTCACCCATTTTTAAAAAATATGTGGACGAAAAAACAGGAAAAATTCAGTTTTTCGGTCAAAAATAAAGATATTGGCTCTGAGAGCTCAATTACTATTGTAGAATGTTATAATACTATGCATATTGCTTGGCAGCAGCAACATTCAAACATGCAGAATGAAAAAAATTTTAGTTTTTGGTTTACAGATTTTTTCCACATTTGTTATGGTCGGTAAGGATGACAAATTCTAACAAATGCTTCTTTGTATTGCAGACTGCGCCTGAGGACCCTTGCAGTTGCACACAATGGACTGGACTCTTTGTGTAATATGTCAACAGACAATCTCTAAACACTCCTTCATTATGACTGAAGGACCACATGATGAGAAGGTCAAAGAAACGTGGAGACAAGATATGATCAGCAAGAGTCCAACATTTCAGTACTGGGATACCATTCTCAAGATGGAAACCTTTAGTCTGATCTTCGTGCGGGCCCACCGAGAACGAGACTTCCCCCTGTATGTGGAAGCACTCAAGGCTTTGGTTGGTTGGTTCTTTGCTCTTGACCATCACAACTATGCCAGGTGGATTCCCATGCACCTACGGGACATGGAGAGCCTACCTACAGCCATCCAAGAGGAATTCGAAGACAACGGCCACTGGGTTGTTTCAAAGACAACCAAGCGATTCTCATCCATACCAATTGACCAGGCTCAAGAGCAGAACAATGGGCTGGTGAAGGGTTCAGGGGGTGCAGTAGGATTTTCTGAGAATCCTTCAGCTTTCAAGAAGTGAATGATAGCTAGACCTGAGCAAGCACGACTTCCCCAAGAGTTTGAGGAGGAGTACACCTCAGAAGAAGAAAATCAACAACACCATGAGGAGGGACTATCAACACAGAAGACATTCAAAGCGCAAACACTGGGTCTGGTTCAGGCTATCTCTGAGATGAGCAATCCTTTCCTAGATGACAGCCCTGAACTTTTCACACTGGACACACGGAATGTCATCTACAAGTCTGTTGTCAACACAGTCCGTACCGTGGAAGCAGTGGGCAGGGAGCAATACAACGCCTACCTTCAGTCAGTGCTAACTGACCGCAAACGCTCTATCCAAGAATTCATCAAGAAGAATTACCTGCCTCTGTTTAGTTGTCCAACACCCAAGTCAAAGACCAAGCGGGCAGGGCAGATCTCGCTGCTGAAGGATGATGTGTCACTCTTCTCCAGATTATACATAGTCATGCAGCAGCGGATGGAGACATGGGTACCTTCTTCAAGCATGAAAATCACCCACATCCTCCAACACAGAGGTAAGCTACGACAGGAGAAGAAGTCGGATCTGCTGAGCATTCTGACCCACGAGACAGATGAGCCACAGTCAGAACCTCCAAGGTCGTTCGATGTAAAAATAAATGATGGTGCTGCTGTGGGGCACCTCCTGCCAATCATCAACATCACGTTTGATTAATATGCAAGTGGTGTCTTTCTTCTCATCATGCAGCAGTTGGAGACCTCTGCAAGTGGTGTCTTTCTTCTCCTCATCATGCAGCAGTTGGAGACCTCTGCAAGAGGTGACGAAATGTATCTAGCCTATGTATCTAGCGGCATCAAAGAGTCAACCAGGGAGAAACGCGGCAAAGGCATCATGAAGAAGGTCGCCGGCCGAAATAAGGTTCCGGGGAACTGGCCAGATTTCCTGCGTGACCCCCACCAATAAGCAAGAGCTCTTTGCATTCCTCTCCAGCAAGGTTGCATCCACCGAATGCCCAGAAAGCAAGCAGATCTTCATCACATCCAGCAGCACAGTTGTCAGCAGAGGCACCAGCCACTGCATGCCGAAGTGTGACCATGAGGAAGCAGATACAAGAATTGTGATTCGCTTGCAAGATGCCATGGAGAGTGGTTCTAACATTTGCTTGGTACGCACTGTGGACCCTGACGTAGTCATCATCCTCATCAGCAAATTCCACGCCATCGTCGCCAAATATTCACTTGCAGACATCTGGGTTGCCTTTGGCACTGGCAAGAACTTCATGTACTGTATCTACATATCAATACCATCTGCCATGCTCGGGGCAAAGACAAGTCCATAGCCCTTCCCCTGTTCCACAGTTTCACAGGGTGTGACACAACCTCAGCATTCTATGGAAAGGGGGAGACGTCAACATGGGAAGCCTGGAATTCCTACCATGATGTCACCCAGGCATTCAACTACATGGCAGCAACTCCACACACCCCACTGACCGTAGATTCCCAACACTTCCAACTACTGGAACGCTTCACAGTCGTCATATATGACAAGACAAACACCCTGGAATCTGTCATTGAGGCACGGAGGGAGTTGTTCTGCAAAAAGATCAAAACGATGGAGAACATTCCACCGACTCATAAAGCTTTGTTGCAACACTCGAGGCGCGCTGCCTACCAAGCTGGAATCTGAACATGTGAACTGGCCCAGCAGCAGACTCCTACTCCTGAAGGGTGGGGATGGACATTTGACAGAGAGAGCACGTCCGCTTTCTGTGTGGAGCACACTACCGATGGCCTCCAAAGCATGCAATGAACTGGTGAAGTGTGGGTGCAAAAGCGTGAGTGGCTGTGGTGCAAGGTGTTCGTGCAGAAGGCACACTGGAAATGCACAGAGCTTTGCAGCTGCAAATGTGACATATAAATGAACTCGCTGTATGTTTTGAATTGAAGTGTTTTTATATTCTACATACATTATGATGTTTTTATTTTTTGTTAGCTGTTTAATATGGTGATATATCAAATTAGTGTTTTTTGTATTCTAAACATACTGACTTACAGTGTTTTTATATTCTACATACAGAGGATTGGCAATCTTATATCCTAATTCTACTATATAGGAAGATTGGAAAATCCGATGCCTTTCAGGTATAATTTCATGCCAAAATTAGGGTTAGTATTGCAACGGGCCAAATGGAAGCTCCATCCATGTCAGATTTTTTGGTTCGAATAAAAAAGCTCAATAATATGACCTAAAAAGTGACAGAAAAAAGTTGGTGCTTTAGTCCGGAATGTCCCCTTTATTTTGTTAAGCTACCTGATTAGTATGACCAAAACCGGAAACGTGAAATTACTTCTTTTTAAGGATACTGAAATTAGATTGAAGTTGTTTAAGAAGTTTAATTAGAAATTAAATTATACGAAGTTATTTCTATCAATAGAAATTTCATTTTCCTTCAGGGTGGGGCACGGGAATCAAGTGTTTTTGGAATAGCTAGTAATCGGCCATTAGGAATGGGAGGGGCGTGCGGTAGGTAGCATTCCATTCCTGGGTTCATAGCATTTAACTTTAACTAACACTCACCTTTATCTTTCAGGTGCCATCATGGAGCAGTGGACGTTAGAACACCGCATGTTCGCGTATGATCATTTTGTTAGGAGTGGCGAGTCAGTGACAGCAGTTCAGCGTGCGTTTCGCCGCAGATTCAACATTCATCGAAATGACTCTGTTCCCGCTCGTGACACAATCTTACGTTGGGTTAACAATCTTCGAACAGGAGGCTCAATAATGAAAACAAAACCGAAGGGGCCGCAACGCACTGTGCGTACTCCAGAGAACGTTGAAAGGGTCAGACAAGCGATGTTGCAAAGCCCAGGCCGCTCTGCTCGGAGACATTCAGCTGCACTCGGAATCAGCAATCGTACTGTTAGACGGATTTTGCATGAAGAATTACATTTTCACCCATACAAGTTAGCGATGGTGCAGGAATTGAATGTAAACGATTGCCCCCAACGACTGAATTTTGCACAGGAAATGCTTGCACTTTATGAGCAGAATGAAAACATGATGGTGGTAATGAGTGATGAAGCCCATTTCCACCTTAATGGGGCCGTCAACAATCAAAACTGTCGGTATTGGGCTGCTGAAAATCCGCGACAACTCCATGAAAAACCGCTGCATAGCCTAAGGTTACAGTTTGGTGCGCGGTGGGAAAGTTTGGCGTCATCGGTCCCTATTTCTTCGAACAAAATGGGGTTACCGTTACCATAACATCTGGACGTTACATTGAGATGGTGAACACCTTTTTCATCCCTGAGTTACGAAGAAGGCGTATTGCTCGTCGACATTTGTGGTTTCAGCAAGATGGGGCCACGCCACACACCGCCAGAGCGTCAATGGCTGTTCTTCGCCCCCTGTTTCCAAACCATCTCATTTCGAGATTTGGTGACATTGCATGGCCCCCTCGGTCCCCTGACTTGTCCACATGTGACTTCTTTCTATGGGGGTACTTCAAGTCACGTGTCTACGAGGACAAGCCCCGTACATTAGATGCATTGAAGGAAGCGATCCGTCAACAAATCATCCAAATCAACAGAGACCTGCTGGGAAGAGTGGAGGCCAATTTTCGTAAATGCCTTCAACAATGCGTCGACGGCCAAGGACATCATATGCCAGATATAATTTTCGGTACATGATTATTATGACATGAAATGCTATGTTCTTACGAATGTTGTTCTACCAATATATTTTCTTTACAAAAATAAATATCATTTTCCTGATTATTCCAAAAACACTTGGTTCCCGTGCCCCACCCTATACATACGAGTACAATCACAAGAGTACGAGTACGAGTACAAGATGTCTCAGAAAAATGTCCATATCTCTAAATAAACGTTCTAACCTAAAAATACGAATCTAAGCACAAACACAAACGCAACTGGTACGCAAAACATTATTAACATTATTAACCTTAATTAAACAACATATTCAGTGTAATTGACAATGTTTCCAAACAGAGTGTTCAACCTTACACACATTTTTTTCATAATTTTTGGAAATAGTTCAGCTGGGACGTTGTTGATTACCTCATAGACTTTAGGCTTTAGGAAAGTCTTCAAGTTTCTTAGGCTTAATAGAAAGATCCTGTCTTTTATATAACACGACAAAAAAGTCAATGGGTGTTCCACTGGCTCATGAAGGGAGATTAGTCGGTCGGAAAAATGCTACCTGTAAAAGTTGCGAGTTTCACAAGCAGTGTGTGTGGAGGTGCTCCATCCTGCTAAAACCACTGTGAATCTGGGATAATACAGTTATTTCACTAACGGAACAAACTAATTAGTTGTGATAAGTAAAAATCTTGTAGCATCTGACGATCTGAATTTTGCGTTACCCTTACTGCTTTTCCAGTTTCATTTTGAAAGAAGTAGGAACCTACTACACTATATCACCCAACTGCAACCCAAATGTTGAGTTCAGCAACACTACATGGAAGCTCCATTAGAGCGCCAGTATGACTTCCCCAGTAACGAAAGGTTTGCTTATTAATCTCCCTAGACAGATGTACAAAACACTCGTCAGTGAAGTGGATGTGTTTCAAAAACTCGGGATCTTCTTCTAGCTTTGCTAACATCCGTGTTGTGAATTCCATTCGTTTTTATTTTCGAACATTAGTCAGTAAAGCTTGTGAATGAATTTTGTAAGGAAAAAGGTTTAATTCAGTACGAAGTATACGATGCACAGATGTTCGTTAAATAACTACGTCTGCTGACAAACGTCGAATTGACTTCTGCGGACTGCGCCCAATAATTTCATGAACCATATTTATGTGGTGCAGTTCTTGTTGATCGTCGCCTACCACTATAACCATTATGTTAATTGCTTACATTTTCTCTGTAAAAGTTCCTCTGCACCTGCGTCACAAAAGTTGTCACATGAAACTACTCAACAATTTTTATTTTCTGTTCCAGCTGCAAACGAGGCGTCACTGTTTGAAGGTTCAGCTATATTGTTCCATGTTTAGTCAAGATTTAGCTTTCTTTAAAGATAGCCTAGTAAGGCCTTCTATGGTCTCACTAGGCTACAGTCTATTGGTAGCGGTGTCGTCTTTTTCTAATTTCTATGAAATTAGGAAAAATTATTGCTTTAAGTATGAGATGGTAAAAGAATTGTTTTAATATCAAATATTTATTTGGGAAATTGTTTTGGAACATCCTAATACTATACATTCTAAAATGCATCCACACTTGCCTATTTAATACTAATAATAAAATTACTTAATATTTAAAAAAGATTGGAATGAATTGGTTTATGCTTTTTATCTTTTATTCTTTGTCTTTGGGTTTAGTTTCCATTTTTCCTTTTCTGATTAATTATTATAATGTACTTTAAACACTTAACTGGCATATTTAAGTTTTAACTGATAACAGGCAAAATAATAATAATAATAATAATAGGCGCCCAACGGAATGCCTGAAATTTGTACTGTTTATAATAATAATCATATTAATAATAAATTTTCTATCAGTCATGGCGGATAACTTGTTGAAAATAGTCTCGTATAATGTAAGGTCAGTGAGGAATTCAACTGTAGATGTTCATAAAATCTGTGACAGTGCAGATTTGATACTCCTGCAAGAGCACTGGCTACCTAAGCAAGAGCTAAAATCCCTCTCTACCATCCATGGTGACCTTATGTACAATGCGTCATCAGCAGTAGACTTGTTAAATGAATTAATGTACGGTAGGCGTTTTCGTGGTGTTGCTTTCTTAACAAGGAAAAATTTGTCAAAACATATAAAAATTTTAACAAGCGATAATGTAAGGCATTGAATTACAAATGAACAATGATTGCATATTAATTGTAAACTGCTATTTACCATACAACAACGGCAGTAATCTAGATGAATACATTGATTTGCTGTGCAAAATTAAATAATTATCAGATAACCCCAAATATTCTCACTGTATTATAATTGGGGACTTTCTAACGCGCATGTGAACTCGGAATTCTTTGTAGAATTGAGTAACATGTGCGAGTCGGCCAAATTAAGTATAAGTGATGTAGATGTACTTGGGGTAACCAGTGGTAATTTTACATACGTTAGTGATATTAGTGGTACCACCAGGTGGATTGATCATTGTCTCACTAGTAATAATCTAAAGGATCGAATTGTTAGAGTTCATATTCTGCATGATTTCCTTCTTTCTGATCATAGACCATTAGAACTATTAATTAATTTTACCAATTTATGCGCAACCCGACATAACAAGAACTCAATAGGTAAGAACAATCGTGTCGATTGGTCTAATGTTAATACGCAACAGAGAACAGAATACAAAGACAGAAGAGGTCGCCTCTTTAATAACTTAGAAATTTTGCATCTTGCCTGTAGTAATCGTTGCTCAAATGATTCTCACTGTAAACTCATAGATACGTATTATAGTAAGATAGTGTCCCTGTTAAGAGAAGCAGGAAGACCCCTGATTAAATCTTACAACTATCATACTAAGATTATTCCTGGATGGAATGATTTTATTGCCCCCCTGAAGAGGGAATCGAAAGACGCCTAAGATTTGTGGTGCTTTTATGGTAGACCCAGATTAGGACCAGTATACATAAATATGTGTAGAAGTAGGGGTCAGTATAAGGCGGCCGTAAGGAGATGTAAACAGGAAGAAGTCTTTTCGAGCATCAAAAGCCTGTGAAGCTCGCATAAATAACGATAATAACAAATTTTGGAAATTTAAGAATCAAACGGGTGTCAAAAGTGTCCTCTCCCCCGAGAATCGATGAGTTGTCAGGGAGGATGAAATTGAAAAGCTGTGGAAAAACCACTACTCTAACATTCTTAACAGTGTGAGTAGGGATAATCTTAAGATAGATTGCAGCGAAACGACTGTGGAAGGGACAAGGGAACATACTTTGATATCAGTTCCTGATGTAAAGAAGTTAATTAAAGAGTTAAAGACTGGTTCTGCGTCAGGGGTAAATAACCTATCGAATGAGCACTTAAAATATGCCAGTGACGTAATATGTCTGCATGACCTTGCTCATAGCTATATCCCAGCAGAATTCATGAGGGTATATATCTTGCCCCTGCTCAAAAATAAGTACGGAGACATTCTGTCCAGCAATAATTACAGGCCTATTGATTGCTGTCGCTTCCTGCTTCTCGAAACTACTAGAAAAACTCTTATTACTCAGATTAAATGATTACCAATAGACATCTCCAAATCAGTTTGGTTTTAAAAGGTCCCACTCAACTGACCTGTTTATCTATGTACTTAAAGAAACAATATCTAAATACATTGAGAGTAATTCAAATATTTATAGCTGTTTCCTAGATATAAGTAAAGCATATGATAGAGTGAGCCACAATATTTTATTTAGAAAACTAGAAGACAGGAAGGTTCCCATCTACATATTAAATTTATTGAAATTTTGGTATTCCCAACAATCTTTTACCTTAGATGGTTAGGTGGGGCAATGTACTATCTGAATATTTTGGCTCCTCTTGTGGGGTCAGAGAAGGCTCCTTGCTCTCCCATATGTTGTTTACTGTGTATATTTACGGATTCATTGCGTCACTTAATGAGGCAACAGCGGGATGTTGTATAGATAGCACAAGGATAAATAACTTAGTTTACGCCGGTGATATGGTGCAGTAGTATGGGCGCAAAAGGAGAGATTGCAATGCAATTGCAAATGTTGATCAATGTTGCAAGAGTGCCATCACCAGTGCCAAACCCCTTGTTGCAAGGCACCCCTCAAGTGGGGAGGGGGGTTGTTGCAAGAGCAACAAGGCTTATGCAACTTGGAGGCGGACATATCCCCCAAGAGAAAGAGAGAGGAGAAGGAGAGAGAGGAAGAGAGGCGCTCGCCTAGGAGGAGCCAAGCGAATATTAAGACTTCAGCCAAGCGGCAGCTGTCTTAATATGTTCCTAATCAGCCAGTTGGCTTAGCTGGCTGAGCTGCCAGATTGCGCTATTTATTTAATTAAAGTATATATTCAGGCTTAATCCGCCAGTTGGCTTAACCAGCCAGTTGACTTAGAAGGTGTAAATGGCTTGGTCAGGTGTACATTATTAGGGCTGAGTTGCCAGATTGCGTTTATTTATTTAATTAAAGCATATATTCTGGCTTAACCAGGAAGTTGACTTAGAAGGCGTCAATGGCTTCGTCAGTTGTACATTATTAGGGCTGAGTAGCCCGATTGTGCTATCCAGATATTTTTGACAGTTGGCTTAGAAATCCGTCAGCCGTTTTAGTAGGCAGCCATTTGAAATAATTAAATGTCATGTACAACCAAAAGAATTAAATAAAACACCATTACATCATTCTATTTATTTATATAAATTAATGGATTCAATTTCACGAAATATATAGAAAATAAATATACAATGGTATATATATATATATATATACATATATATATATGATCAAAAATAATAATAGCATAAGAAATACGAACGTTCAATATATAATCAAGATAAATATACGATCAAATGATGGAATATATATGATAAAAAAATAATAATAGCATAAGAAATACGAACGAGGATATATATATATATATATATATATATATATATATATATAGAAATAAAATAAAAAATATACAAAACGATGTAGTATAACCAACAATATATTAGAAGAGAAAAAATATATATATACAGTTATATTAAATAATTAAATATATTGAAAATAATAAAATAATAATATACAAAACGTAGGAGTATAATCAGTTGCATAATAGTACAGGAAAAAAAAAATATATATATATATATATATATATATTAAATAATTAAATATATTGAAAATAAATATACATCAAAATACTTTATGTTCTACGGCGCAAACCCTAAACTCACACGTAATCGAGTCTGCATTCACATCATTATTGCTTTGTACTATCGTTAGCCACAACATCATTATTAAATACAAGTTTATAAACACTCCTTTCCAATCGAGGGGTTTTTCATGCCATCCCGAGCTTTTCAATCGTGAACGCTTCTTTACTCTGCAGGGCGAAAATTGAAATAATCTTCCAAGTCGTAACGACAGCTACTCATTATATAGAGATACAGCTCTTCAGGGTGAACATTGTAGGCGAGCTCTGACCTGTACCGCTCAAGTGCTTTGTAACAAAGTTCGGGATATTTCGAAGAGTCTAAACCCTTTAAATATGAATCCAGCTGTAGACCATTCTCCCCTTGTTCATTCCTACATTCGACAAATCCGTCGAGCAGAGCGGTGTATGCGTATTCAAGAACCGTGTCAAAATAAATCATATCTGTAAAACGAGCGTCTAATATAGGCTTCAGCTTGCGGAATCCAACGATTTCAAACATTCTGTCGAGGATGAAACGGTTTCGCGTAGGGACAAGAACGTTATCATCAGATGCATTCTTCCACATCAGACGTATATCAATGCATGGCTGATCTTTATTTTTACACAACGTGCAAACAACGGCATATGAGGGGGCATCACTAATCTGCTCTCTTCTTGTACCTACACCTGCAGGTATTTTATAACGATCCTCTCCCCACTTCTCAACTATCACGAAGACTCTATTCATCTCCTCAACACTTAAATAAATAACATTATGTTTACCAGAGTTTGCTTGCCTACAAGTCGTTTCAAGTGCATAGTTAATGGCACCGGTTTCGCGCCTGAACACGCGCAATGACTTCGCCGCGGACACATCGTACACGGCGTTGAGAATTCTTCTCAAAGGAAGTTCCATCGTATTCGCACGTCCAGTCGGTTCAAGCTCTGAGATGACTATGAGCCACAGGTGGGCGGATCGGCTCGACGGTCGGAGTGAGCCACGCTGATGAAACGTGTACGGGTTTGTTCGAAATCGTGTGTTTTGGAGGGGTGATGTACACAGATGGGCGGCTAGATGGGGGGGAGCGAGTCACACCATAAACTGCTGAAGCGTGTACGGGTTTGTTCGAATACTTGTGCCCCATTATTCTGGCCAAACAGAATTTTCCGCTACATGAAGCAACACCGGTTTTAATGTTTTATCACTCACCAGACGTTCATTTCCACAAACTAAACATCTTCACAATACGGTGCACTATCTGAGAGAAACATATGCCCATATTTATCCTCAAAGTCTCAAAAGTCTGTTAAAAACTCACACAGGCCATTACCCGCAACCTCACTACAAACCTCGTCATGATATATATTAATATAGTGGTAAAAAAACTTAAGATTCTCCATGATGACAAGATTTACATTCTCAACCGTAGGGTATGACTAGTCAGTATGGTGTAACATGATATAATATCGCTTGTCACACTCATCAACAAGACTCACTGTCCATAACTGTTGCTTATCTTCTGAAGGTTTTGTTTCTTCTACTTCGTGGTATATGTGAGCTTTTATAAAGGTCAGGTCTACAACATACTTCAATACATCGTTTGTACTATGAAATCCTACAATGCCTTCACAGAATACCAGTAGAGTATTTGAACATCTTGGTCCTTCGCACGGCTCAATGTAGCCTTAAAAGTATCAAAGGAGGAGGGAATAGGGAGTTTTTCAGTATCCACCACATCTTGGCACTTTGCCGAATACCACTTCATAAACGTTGAACACGCAATATTAAAGGTAGCCATTACTATTTTTCGTCTACGCTGGAGAATACACGTCTGAGCTCAAGGGTATGCAGAGGTCAACTGAGCACGCAGGGATAGAGATATGCTCAGGTAGTGGCAGGAGTCACGTGACCGATCTTACAGTGGGTGGAGCTTAGCTTTTGACTGTGCACACACGCACTCATGCAAAGGAGAAAAATGAAACCTTAATTGAAACGAATATACGTGATAAATAAAGATATCGTTAACAATACACATATATATAAAAATACAATCAAGAATTAAGGTAGTCAAAGGGTACGGTATCATAGGTACCAAGCACCCGGTAACGCTTCCAATAGGTGTTACGGCATACCTTCTGCCCCTAAGTTCCTTCACACACACCCCAGTTTCTGCGCCCGAAAGTTGTGGGTCCCCATAGTAAGATGGGGTGGCTGGTCGCCCTCATCTTCCAAGCACACTAGATCCTTCAACGAGTCAAAGTTAACGACTCGACGGTTCGTATGGTTAAGCGTGATACCCTTAGCCTTCACGATATACTTCATATCATCCACCACCCTCACCCGTACCCCCATAGGTTTTTGACCCTGTTGATACAAACGAGTCTGCGTATGCACCATCACCATACTCATCCTTGATCTCGTCAATTAGCTCTCCGAGGAATTCCCCAATAGCAGGCATGTATTCACCCTCCCTCGCTGTGAATATCACGCTATCTGTGTCAGCGTACAGCACCTTCCACCCAAGAGAGTGCTGGTTGGTTGTATGGTTACAACCACCTTTGTTCTCCTCTGCGTACTTCACGCACAGGGGAAACATGAGCTTGTGATCTATAACGACGGGTAAGATCGGCATCCATAAATCGCGAGGGTGGGGTGGGGAGCACGTCTACGAAAGAGAGTCCAAAGTAGCGCTCATTCATGTTAGCTGAAAACTCCTCGATGGTTGGTATGGTGGGACCCACCATTTTTTCATGCGAACCTACGGGGTAGGGATTGTTGTTCATCACGTAGGGGTATAAAAAACAGAAGTCGAAATAATGGAGTTTCACGCCCTCCGTATACGGAAAGTATAGCTTCAATGGGTTTGTACGCCCTCCAAATAAGCTGTCACCGCATTTGATGGGGTTCAGCACCATTGAACGTTTGATGGCCCTTATTTCTTCACGGTTCTAGGCATCTGTTTCCATTCGTGCATCATACTCATGCTCCCACACAATCTTGTGAGTGAACTGGGAGCCTATAAGTTGATCGCTGTTACGGGTCTATGCGAGGCTGTCGGTGGGGGATCTTCCATAGAGGTCCCATATTACGGCACACTCAGTGCGCGAGAATCCATGCCACCAGCATCCGTTAAAGGAATACACAGTCTTCTCCCCAGTGTTTGGATCCTCACTTAGGCCATCAACCCAAAACACACGACCATAGACCTTAACGAACGGGTACTTCACCCGTGTTGCGGGCATGTTTTATGTATACCCCGGTCTGGTGCTGTAGGTGTATGAGCAAGTAAATAGCCTTGTGCCCATAACTGCGGGAGTTCTTTCTGTGAATGACTGCTAAGGTGTCTTTAGGCACAAGGTTATTCTTGAACACTGTAAAACATAATGAGGCGATTGTGGTTGCGACTTGCAGCGGATCGCATTTGAAACGGGCTATGTACATCCTTCTAAAGGCCTGGAAACATACCCTAAGCACACGCACATCATTCACGCAATAACGTTCACATTCATCGGCTATATTGTATGGAGTAACTTCATTAAAACTGTTGTAGTAGTAGTCAAAATCTTCACGTTCACTATCACTCATGTTGGTGTAGTTAAAGTAATGTTTGGGTGGAGGTAGTCCTGCATAATTCAAAGTTTCGTTTGTGAGGAGTGTGTAAGAGAAATACCCTTTTGAAACTTCGGCGGCTACCCCATGACTTTGGGCAGCTTTGTTAATTTACAAGGTGTGAAGAGCAGGGTGTTTTAAACTGTACATTACCTCTTATCTGCATCTGTATTAGTTTGTTTCCTCTTTCCAAGGGATCACCTGTAAATCACCTGTAAGAGTTTCACAGCGCTGCCGTGTGCAGTCATTTTAAAACGTTTGTCCATTTTCCACATTTTTGGCACTCGCCACACTCGATCTCCATGCACTCATCACAGATAGTCTGACTTACAAGTAAATGTGGAATAACCTCTTTGGTATCAGCGTTCGTGTAAGTTTCTATATCGTTGTACACGGTTATACAATGGCTATTTTTAGGTTTAGCATATGCAAAAAAAATCACTTTTCTAATTGAAGGTCAAAATATGATAATATAAACCCACTCTAATGGAGTGGGTTTTTATTATCATAGGTTTAGCATCTTTCATATAACATACTTGCTTCACTCCATCCGCCTTATAGTTTTCATGACCTGTAGAACAGTGAAATTCATCGCATTTATGTTTGAAATTTCCACAATTATCCATCATGCGAAACATACCGCACTTACAAATTCTCATTTTCCTGCAAGTGCCAATTGATTTATGGAGTTAAAAGCATTTATTATTGAAAAATGTACGTCTACACACATTACATTCCCTCTTCTCGGTTTCAACTACACAACTTTCACATTTGGGGCTTTTACACTGCTCACATACCGTGTAACAATCCTTACAATGTTTCACCATATCAGCAAACACGAGACATCCCTTACACAAATCATGATGCTTACCATATTTTCGATTTTGATCATAACTGGCGTAGAGAGCCCTTATGTTACGGATGGGGAGATATGATGTTCCTGACAATTCTAAAATAAGTAGAGGTCTTGTACGATCTCACGCTGCTTTTTAAAACATACACAGTCCTACGACGATCATCCATTCCAAATACGACTATACGTGCATTCATTTCTTGCTCGGCCCTTCTCAGTTCTTCAGGACCCATATTAAACTCAAACTCAAGCTTACAATCTGAAGCCAGTTTACGAACACGCTGCACAACCGTGGCCAGCTAAATTTTTTGTGTCCATGTATTTAGCACAGTGAACATATGAGCTGAGACTATTGCTATAAAGCCACAACCACGATCGACGTTTAAATACTTTCTGTAAATAACCGGAGAATTGAAATTAAGAGTACAAGGTGTAGCACAATGACCCACAACCCGGAATACTCTGTCAATATCTTCCATGAAGTTGTCCATATTGAAAGCTGTACTACTTTGAGAGGCCTGCATTATAAGGCCCAAGACATATTCTATGTCTACAGCCGCCAATCGTGTGAACCTTGCCTTATTACTACCCAAAAATCATCTACGTCTCCGTCATCTGACCCGAACCTGAAAGACAACCTCGTCCGGACTTCACGTTCGTCGCGGTTCTGAAGGGCAAACTCCACAATACGTTCAACTACGCGCCACAGTCCGTTGGTATACAGGGATCCAGGGTCAACCGTGACCACGTACCGATTCCTAGTCAAGGCAGGGGTGGGGGAAGCGGTGTTATACCATCCTCCACAGTATGAGAAGCTGCTGTGGAGGAAGTACCCGGAGCTGAATAGGAATAATGGGGCATATTTGAGGAAGGTACTATTGTGGGGGTTGTGTCGTAAGACGTAGAGGGTTGGGGCTCTATTACTGGGGGTCTAACAACCGGCGCAATACTGGCACGCTTTATACCTGACGTGGAGGGCTCTTCATCATGCTTCCGCTTTGAACTGTCGCATGCTAGAGGTATCACTGGTGAGGGTTCGTCAGCTGGGAAGGATTCTGTAGCTACTCGGCCATCGGGTTCATCTGTGATATCAATGATGGGGGGGGGGTTGTACATCGTCGTCATTCATGGTTCTGTGGAAGAAGAAAAACAAAATACAAGGAGCAGCACTCAGAATTTGTAACATTTTGTAAATAATCCACTTAGGGGTGTGACGTGTTAGAAATGGAATTTGTAGAAAAATTCAGGTTCACAAGCCCCTCCACATGTATTATATCTGGCCCTACAGGATGTGTAAAAACGGTATTTATGCTTAAAATCATTAAAAATAAGGTGTAGATGTTCTCAAAATTTGTGCATAAAGTAATATGGTGCTATTCGACGTATCAGTCAGTGTTCAACGAGTACCAAGATGAAATTTTGTTCCACAAGGGTGTCTATGACGTTAAGTCGTTAAAAGGTAATGAGCATACAGTTATTGTAATGGACGATCTCATGTTGGAAATGGATAAAATGTTTGTCGAGACATTTACAGTGTTCTCCCACCATCTTAACATAAACGTATTCTTCATCAACCAGAATCTATTTTTAAAAATAGATACATGCGCGATGTGTCGCTAAATACACAATATCTCGTCTTAATCGCACAACGTAGAGATGTGTCACAAATTGGGATGTTAGCCAATCAAATGTTCCCGAAATGTTCCCGAATATACACCTGAAACGGTGTATATTCCAGAATGACAAATAGGCTGAAGAAATATCGTGAACTAATAAAAATCTATCAACGATTGCCCCGGGCACTGCAACAGATGTTTGTTAAAAATATCGACTCCGACTTTTTAAAATGCATCTGTGAAATCTGTCTTAATGTTATAAAATGTAATGTACCAATGAAACCACCTCAGAAGACTCGCTTACATCGTTACAAGAACATAATACGAGCGCTCGCTCATAAAAGTCAAACTGTGGGGAAGAAAAAACGAATTATTGTACAAAGAGGAGGATCATTCCTACCCATCTTATTTTTAGTTTTGGGTCCTTTACTGACTAGATTAATCTAATGAAGAAGGTGTCAGTGATTCCACACGAGGTGTATGCTTCATTGCAAAGTTCAGAGATTCCAGTCACGGCTCTAGAACCCCGAAAAAGTAGGCTTAAAGGAATGGAAAGCGAGTTGCTAGCCCAATTAAACAGTGAAAAGTCACCTGATGAGAAAAGGATCATGTATCAAGAGTAGGCTGACCATACGTACCGTTTTGAACGGGACAGTACTACGTCTACCTAAATTTTTGTATGGGTTCTGTCACTGAAGAATAATTGTAAGCTCAATATGTTTATGTACTTACTTTTTCATGAATACAGAATATTACATAACCCCATCCCTTTTTTGCCATCCCAATGTCCCGTTTTTGTCTCAAGGAAATATGGTCAGCCTAACCAAGAGGCTTTGCAGAAATTTCTTCACGAGTACGAAGATTATAAGAATCCGACAGAGCTCCCTGTCGTTATTGGGCACAGCGCGAGCAACGCTGAGCATGGCGACACAGGACCTGGCCCCGACGTTAGAGATGACCAACCAAAGAATAACGGAACACAACACATCGAGCATGTATTAAAAACCAGTCTCCCACATACATTGAAGAATAAAGGCTTAAGTCTTTATAATCTATTGAGTGAGGACCCCATCATACAGTGGGCCGATACAGGCGAGGTCTTTGTTGAAGGAACAAGGGTACAAGGATCCAACATCGTTTACATTGTTCATGATCTGGTGAGAAAGTGGGAGAAGCCCTCACCAACAGGATGGAGGCATATTAAGGCAAGACTACAACAAAAAAGTGTCCCCAAAACATTGATAGGTAATCTGAATAGGTTAAAAGACCTGGATCAAGTCTCGCATGTGTCACAACTGAGTCTGCCATCGCCCCCAGCAGTTGCTCTCTGAAGAGGAGAAAGAAGAGAACAAACGGCCAGCCTTATCCACGTGTCTCTAAAATACGCAAATGGCTAACATTTTAAGTAAACACTATTATGACATTTCTAACCCCGCTTCCTATGGCGGCGTTAATAGACTGTACAGAGGTGTTTATGGAGTAGGGAAAAAGATGTTGAGAGGTTTTTGCGGGAGCAGCAGGGCCGGCCCCAGCGATGTGCGGCCTGTGCGGCTGTACAGGGCCCCCATCAATTAGAGGGCCCCTCCAAAATGCATTTGTTCTTAGTATTTTTAGTTGCTATAGCATCACCAAACTTATAAAAACGACACAAAACCACATAAAAGAATGTAAATAAGCAGCATAAATAAGCGTGTATTATTATATTTATATGTGTAGGCTACCTTTTGTCATTATGTGTTCGGAACTGTCACTGTTAAAATTCTTTTCGCTTAATTTTTTTCGTCTCTTTATGTACGTAATGTCGCGTGTGCGCGGCGTATGCGATATTATTATCAGTGTTTCTGTCCAGGTATCAATCTATTTTTTGTGACGGTATATTTTTTTGGCTATTATACGGCATATATCAATTATATCTAATATATCAACTCTCTATTACATCATCAGTTTATTGATCATAATATCGAGACATATAACAAATAAATCTGACCATGTGTAACCTCAGCGGCGCCTCATGTAGTATTGCCATAGAGACGTCATCCGAAAATTAAAAACCGTGATCTGTAGCCACCAGCCAGTTGGCAAGCAACATACTGTTTTATGAAAAGGGATATTTCTCTCTCAGGTTTGAGCATAGTGCTTTAGTTTTGATATATTTTCCTAAGTAGCTTTATTAATCAAATGCTATAATTGTATAAATCTATGCATGTCAAAGTAGAAAGTACTTTGTGTCGGAGATGCTTTCATATTTTTTGATGTAATTATTTCAAGAACGGTGCAATAGAAGTTGTTCGTTCATAACAAATGAAATTGGTGTGTTATTTTTAATTATTAGAATAAGAACATAGAACGGAACAGCAAGTGCTTTGTTGCCTTTGTATACAGACTTTCTTTCGAAATTACTCTAGTAGCATAATGTTTTATCTATAATTTCCTTGGAATATTTATTGATAATAATTCATATACATAATGCATATAACTGATCGAGGCTGTTCCTAATAAAGATTGGTAGGCTATAATCACACAGTTTTATTTTTTCTTTCAGATATTGCTGTTGTGGCCCCAATACCAACCAGTCTAGCTAACTGCAGTGGAAAGCAAATGAAACGGTCTTATCCATCAGGTGCAGAGAAAAGAAAGAAAAGAAAAAGTAAGGATGGAAAAATAGCAAAGGAAAAAGGTGTGAGGTTATTATTATTATTATTATTGTTATTATTATTATTATTATTATTATTATTATTAAATGTATTCGGTGATGGATTGAATTTACTGTATATGAATCCATGTTATATCTTTCAGGGGCATTACTCAAGTATTTGGGAACGACTTCATCAGGTGAACCACAGCCGTCTTCTTCCTCCACTGGTGTTACTGCTGCTGAGGGAGCATCAGCACAGGTACCAGGGCTGTCTTCTTCCTCCACTGATATCACTGCTGCTGAGGGAGTATCAGAACGGGTACCAGAGCCGTCTTCACCCTCCACTGATCTTCCACCTTTCTCATCTCAATACTCTAATTTAGCTCAACCTAGCTGACTGGCCATCTGTTTTGTCAGATGAAATCAGGACAGATTTCGTCAGCAGAGGGCTATTTTTGGTTGGTCCTGCGTTCACATTTCCTAAAAGAGGAGATGGTAGAAGCTTTAACATTCACCACCGTTATAGGACATTAATCAATGGGGAGAAAATTAAGCGGAGTTGGCTTCTCTATTCAAGAAAAAACAATGCAGTCTATTACTTCTGTTGTAAATTGTTTTCAAAAAAGACCTACAAGTTGATCACAGAAGGAATGTCAGACTGGATCCATTTAGGTACATTATTGAAAAGACATGAAAATAACCCAGAACACACTAAGAACATGGTAATATGGAAGGAGCTTGACCTGCGTCTTAAGAAGGGGAAGACCATTGACCAGGTAGGAGTGTCTCTTGCAGAAGCCGAGAGGAAGCGTTGGAGGGAAGTACTCACTCGTTTAGTTTGCATCATCAAGTCTTTAGCAGAGAGAAACCTAGGGTTTAGGGGTTCTGTTGACAAATTACACCATCAAAGCAATGGCAACTTCCTAAAAGAGGTAGAACTTCTTGCCAATTTTGATCCAGTAATGAAACAGCATATCAGCTGGGTGGAAAGTGGAGTGGGTACTCATGCTACCGATTTAGGCAAAACTATTCAAAATGACATGATTACCTCCATCAGTGACAAAATAGTTGAGAAAATGGTGACAGAAATTAAGCACTTCAAATAATATGCCATTATTTTGGATTGTACTCCTGACCTAAGCCACCAAGAACAAATGTCAGTTATCATCAGAACTGTCAAACTAGAAGAAACACCAGAAATCAAAGAATACCTTCTGGGATTCCTTGTGGCATCAGAAACAACAGGTCTCGGTTTGTCCTCTCATTTTCAAAAGGCTTGAGGAGCTAAACTTACCCTTCAATGATTGCAGAGGGCAGTCTTACGACAATGGAGCCAATATGAAGGGAAAGAATAAGGGTGTTCAAGCAAGGCTCCTAGAATAAAACCCTCATGCACTTTATGTACCTTGTGGAGCACATACCTTGAACTTTGCAGTGGCTAATGCAACCAAAAGCTCCATAGATGCCACAAGCTTCTTTGGATATGTACAAAATGTATACAATTTATTCTCAGCAGCTACTCAACGATGGACTATTTGGAATCACTTTAAAGTCCTGGAGTGAAACGAGGTGGAAAAGCCGACTTAAAAGTATTGAGCCTTTGCGTTATCAAGTCTCTATGATAAGGGAGGCATTGTTGGAGGTCAGGGAAAAGACAACAGATGCTACAACAAAAATTGAGGCACAATCTTTGGCAGAGGAGGTGGGGTCATTTAGATTTCAGATCTGCACTGTAGTATGGTATGATATCCTCTCCAAAATCAACAGTGTCAGCAAGCTCCTACAATCTGCCAAGATACAAATGGACGTGGCAGTTAACCTCCTAGAGAAGACTAAAGCATTTTTCATAACATACAGAGAAAATGGTTTTGCTGGAGCACAAGCCACTGCAAAAGAGATATGCGAAGATATGCATGTGGAGGCTGTCCTCAAAGAGAAGAGGATAAGAAGCACAAAGACACACTTTGCTTATGAATCTCCAGATGAACCCATAAACGATGCAATGAAGAGAATGAAAGTCACGTTTTTCAATGTGGTGGTCGACTCAACCATTGGATCTTTAGATGACAGATTCAAAACACTAGGAGAGGTGAGAAGTAAGTTTGGAGTGTTGCTTAACTTTCCAAATATGATCGATGAGGCAGTGACAGAGGAGTGTGAAGAACTTGGGAAAACATTAAGCTGAGGAGAAGAAGCTGATATTGATGGGAGAGATCTGGCCACTGAAATTGGGAACCTTCCAAATTTGCCGAAAGAATTAAAATACAACATGACAGCACTTGGACTCCTAAGTTACCTTCATCAAAAGCAGTTGAAAGAAATCTAGCCCAATCTTTGGATAGCACTTCAGATTGCTTGCACTCTCCCAGTGACAGTAGCATCAGCAGAAAGAAGCTTTTCAAAATTAAAGCTCATAAAGACCTATCTCAGATCCACAATGGCACAAGATCACCTCAGTGAACTCGCTATCATCAGTATTAATCAAGAGATTAGCAGGCAGCTGTCTTATGATAGTGTTATTGAAGATTTTGCCGCGAGAAAATCAAGGAGGTACAGATTATAAGCACTTCAGAGTACTGGTATTTATGGTTTGACAAACATTGATGTTTTTTGTTAATTTTTCTAATCATGGTTGCAGTTGGCTTCAACAATTTTCCTTTATTTCTTCTTGTTCTCTTATTTATCATTTTATCAAACTATATTTACAATTGTCAATTTTATTTTCCGCTATTGCTTATTATTTTCTCCACATTAAAATCATTTCAAATTTATTCTGCATTATGTAATTTTGAATATTTGTAATTCTTTAAATAATAAAAGAGGAACACAGATACTGATTTACCTTCCTGTTATACCTGGTGTCCCATTTGAAATGAAACAACTTTGAAACTCTGTAATTTTTTAAATATTAATGTGAGAATGTTGAAACTTTGCCAGTTACTACAGCATATGCATAAGTTTTTGACATAATTTTTTTTGTTTGTTTCAGAGTGAATTATGTTTACCCCACAAGAAAAAGCGAAATGTGTGTTATGGATGGCTGAGTTGAAGTCCCCTACTCTGGTGCAACGGCGATTCCGTACAACCTTTCATAAGGAACCACCCACCAGAAGAGACCTATATGCATGGACCAAGAAATTTGAGGAGACTGACAGTTTTCTAAACGAACACTCTGGAGGGCGAACAAGATCAGAAGATGTTGAACGAATACGCGGCGCCTTTGGTAGTAGCCCGAGGAAGTTCATCCGTCGTGCCAGCCAGTGTCGAACTGCAGATTCCTCGTTCAACTGTGCATAGAGTCGTGCGGAAGCGGCTGAAGCTCTATCTATATAAGCTTCAAATTGTTCAGCATATAACATGTGAAGATCTTAACAAAAGGAAAAATTATGCTATGCACAATGTATCTAATGTATCTAAATGTTATAATTCACATATATCATATGAAAATTTATGCCATTGATAACACTAGGCAACAAATTTCAACTTTTTTTTTGTTACAGACACGTGAACTACTGATTCCTACTAAAGCGCTGATGCTGATTTCAGATCTGATATCAAAATTTCTCTATCACGTCCAGATTTTGTGTAACCGAAAACCCCTATTTTTCATTTTTTTCCTCACCCGCTTCTATTACGAAAGCCGTCTAAGCTACTTTTCCGTGCCACGTTTTATGTTAAGCATACTTAAATAATTAGTGAACAGGGATGTCTTTCCTCCTTTATTCTGGCTTAAGACAGACAGCGGAATTCCGCTGGCGGAGTTACCACCCCTGCGCCCAACCATCCACCCAAAGCGCGTTAGTATTTTGTTGTTACTACTGAAAGGCAAATTCCTGTTCTTAAGTGAAACTTTGGTGTGTCCTCTTCCTTTGTCGCTTGTAGGATGACGAGCTCTCCTTCTGCAGGAACCAACAATAATCTCCCATCATATTTGGGTTGAAATTACCTTGGTATCTGTTTTCCATAACTGAGATCTGTTGGTGGAAGCGCTCACCATGCTCGTCACTTACAGCCCCAAGGTTGGCCGGGAAGAAGTCAAGATGAGAATGTAAAAAATGAATTTTCAAAGACATTCTGCATCCCATTATTTCATAAGATTTAAGCATGTTTTCTACGAGTTTACGGTGGTTTTTAGCTTTGTGGTTTCCAAGAAAATTTTTGACAACTTCAACGAAAGATGTCCATGCTCCTAGTTCATTCTCATTTAGGTTAGATGGAAACGATGAGTCGTGGATGACACTGCGGATCTGTGGTCCAGTGAAAACTCGAGCTTCTAGCTTAGCATCTGTCAATATTCCTTTGAATTTATCCTTTAAATATTGGAAACCACTACCTTGATGATCCATACCCTTCACGAAATTTTTCATAAGGCCAAGTTTAATGTGAAGTGGTGGAAGATGTACTTTCTGAGGGTCAATAAGTGCTGGGTGTTTCACATTGTATTTACCAACAACATGTTCAGTTCTAGATGGCCAATCATGTTTTTTGTAGTGGTTCTTGTCATCTCTGCTGTTCCATAGACACAAAAAGCACATATGCTTTGTGTAGCCCAACTGTAACCCAAGAAGTAATGATACACCTTTAAGGTCGCCACAAATATTCCATGTGTGGTCCTTATATTTGATGAGTCTTAGCAGCAGTTTCATCGATTCATAAGTCTCATTAAGGCCAGTGGCATGTGCTACAGGTATTGAAGGTTTTTCATTGCCGTTGTGCAGTAATACAGCTTTAAGGCTAGCTTTACTAGAGTCAATGAACAGTCTCCATTCTTTTGGATCATAGCGACAGCCAATCCCTTGCATCAGACCACTGATATCGTGGCAGAAACAAACGTTTTCTTCCTGTAAGTAAAATGATGAAAACTGCAAATGGCGATGGCGGAAATGGGAAACTTTGGTGTTTGGTTGGAGAAGATTAAATTCTTGAAGTCTTGAACCAAGCAACTCTGCCTTTTCTTTTGGTAATTCCAAATCGCGCACTAAGTCATTTAACTCCGCTTGACTTAATAAATGTGGGGAAATATTTGCATCTGGAACATATATGCCATCTTTCCCTGTTTCTATATCACTAGCAGAATCTTCAGATGAACTGCTGTCTGTTATCGTTGCTGGTGGAACTGGTGGTGGATTTGTTTCAGCATGTGGTACTGGTTTCATTGCTGATTCGCAGTTTGGGTACGTGATCTTTGATTTGTTTTCTTTGTGAAACCAGCAATCTTTGTCAAACAAAAAAACAATCATTGAAGTGATTTTTCGGCTCACGCCAAACCATGGGGACTGAGAACGGCATAGCTTTTTTTTACCATTCATCCAAGCTATTAACATTGCATTGCACTGTGCACAGCAAATATGTGGTGCCCAGTCCCTCTGTTGGTCTCCTAACTTACAGTCAAAATAACACTTGTAGGCAAGTTTAATCTTTGTTGTTATGTTTCTACGTTGTGGCTTAGGTGTATATTGTCCACAGACAAAGCAGAAGTTGTCTGGGTGATTTACACAAGCACGTCTATTTGATGCCATTTTGAATTACCATACAATATCTGAAAAAACGTAGAAAGTAATTATTACGATGTGCAAAATAAAAAGAAATACACACCTAGTACAAAACAAATGCTATCAAAACACACAAGTCACCACAACCTGTCACTTGCTCATCAGCAGAGAGCTTCAACAACCGTTCTGCTTGACTGTCACGTAGCGACTGACCGTTGGGCCGTTGCCAGTTACTATGCTCTTGACTCAGTGTTGCCAACTCGGGATAAATTTTATTTATCAAAATTTTCGAATTTGTATATAGTTGGCAAAAAAAATTGCTTTAACCTTGAAAAGCAAGTTTCATATTACTGGCATTAAGCCGATTAAAACCAAAATCTGGACGTGGTAGAAAATTTTACTAAAAGTGATTTGCATTTTACACAAAATCTAGACGTGATAGAAAAAATCTAATTATAGATTTGAAATCAGCATACCGAAATTAGCTAGGAGCACCTATTTGGTCTTCTGTAACAAAATCTTTGTTGCCTAGTGTAATTTACTCTGTGAATATTACATTGTTTGCATCATTCAATAAAAAATTATAAGGTTTCAAAGTTGTTTAATTTCGAATAGGACACCCGGTATATTTGTGAAAGGCATATATATATATATATATATATATAAAAGGAGGCGCCCATATAAGAGCTTGCCTAGGGCGCCAAATACCCTTGCGCCACGGTGTATATATATATATATATATAAATAAATAATATTGGGTGTTTGCTTTTATGAAGATGATGTCCTCATAGAAAAACAAACATATGTGGGGCCCTGGGAGGGTTGTGTAAGGAATGGGGGCCCCCAACAATCTTGCACAGGGCCCCTCAGAAGCTAGGGCCGGCCTTGCGGAGCAGGATGCTTATATACTTCATAAGCCGGTAAGAAAAAGGTTTAAAACAGCCAAGACAACAGCGGCTTCGATTGACTCTATTTGGCAAGCGGATTTAACAGACATGCAAAGATATTCAGTGTATAATGATGGTTACCGCAACATCTCTAGATATTTGTGGCTAATTCCATTGAAAAATAAATCGCCTGAAACAGTTGCTAAAGCGACCAAAACGTTGATGTTAAAAGAAGAAAGGGTTCCTGGCTATTTTTGTACGAATATGGGGAAAGAATTTATAGGTCGCGCTTTTCAGAACATGCTGACAGAATTTAATATCAGTTACTACACAAGCACTTCTATACATAAGGCCTCTTTAGCTGAAAGAGTTCAACGTACCATAAAGGAACGCATGCATCGCTATTTTACACATAAAAACACATACAGATATATAAACGTTCTCGGTTCATTGGCATCGTCATACAACCGTTCACACCACCTTACGATTGACACAACACCAAACGAAGTTTTTGAAAGAGGTACGCGTCCAGAGGTGAGAAGAGATGGAGCACCGACTCCACACTCTACACATTTCAAAATCAATGATTATGTAAGGCTATCACGTTCGGGAAATAAATTCGCGAAGGGATTTGAGCAAGGATGGACACGTGAGATTTTTAAAGTTACTGCTATGAGACCTAAAGGCAAGATAATGAATGGGGAAGAGATCGCTGGAGGCTTTTACCACGAGGAGTTGCAGAAAGTGACATTTAATTTAGGAAAAAGTGTGTTCAAAATTAAAAACCTTTTAGTCAGCAAAGGTTAAGGAAAGAGAAAAATGTACCTGGTGAAATGACTGGGTTACTCAGAAAGCTTCAACACCTATATAAAAGCTGCCGCACTAATGAAGCTTAAATAGTATGCAACATGGCGCCTAGCCACTTCTATGTCACACTCCCGTCCTCTTCTTCTCTCTCTGTACATCCTAACAACACCCTGGCCAACTTTGTGACAGAACTTCACGGACCCATTGAATTGGAGCGTGATTCGTATGAAGTAGGTTTATGTGAACTCCAGTAGGTCACCAAATTTTTAACTCTTGAAAATGAGCGAATCATATTTCTGATCCTTAGAAGAATCGATGAGTGCGAAAAATTAGACATAACCCTAGACAATACTATGCGATCAGTCCTGTTCGGTGAGGTGCAGTACTATAGCACAAATGTATCGCTAGGAATCGGCCATTATGACACAGCCATGGACATTGTGACGGGGTTAAACAAGAGTCTTGAAAAGTCGTACCTGACAAACGATTTACTTTTTTGAAGTCGTAAACATAGACACGCCTTCATACTCATTGAAGTTAAAATCAACACTTAGTAGAAATATTAAAGATAAAGAGCTGTTCACAATTTGGCTGATGGCCGATATAGCGCAGCTCCCCAAAGAGATACCTTTCAAGAGGCACATCATGACTTGTCCAGCTTAATGTATCAGTTGAAGATGGAGAAACTGGCTGAAAGCTCTCCATCCCCAGACATGTGCTATATTTACAGCAATATCGTAGAGCATCAATTTGTTGGGGACACCCAGGCGCGCCTGCTGCGCATTGCACACATCCCCAACCATAGAGGGAAAAGTTTGAGCATTACATATGACAAGCCCCATTATGGGAATGTTGCGACTAATCTATTAACCAACATCTCGATATATATAAAAACGATTGAGGGAAAAAATTTCTCATTCGGTGATGGGGGCTTAACAGTGAAACTACACTTTCGTCGTTTGTAATGACCTGAAGGCCATTCACAGTCTATCGAAGGGTGAGATATCACCGTGGGAGTGGGCTTGGATCCATTTTTTCATCCATACTACGCACCGCTGTCCCACTGTTGAAGAGGGGTGCTAGATACCTATGGAGGAAGGCGTTACAAACAGGTTTTAACGCGGCAGAAGATATAATGGGTGGAACTAAACCTAAAGAAGCTCTAAAAAAAACATTTAAAACGTACACGGGACGAAATCATGAAAGATGCAAAGAGAAAAATGCGTGGTGGCGGAAAGAAGAGAGCTGCCAGGAAGAAGGGGGTTACCATCACGTGGAGCTAAACGTAAAAGAAAATCAAACAAGAAGTGCTCTAAGCGTACGAAACCTATGGTTGATCATTTTTTTAACTGATATAAGCTGAGGACACTACTCTCACGAATCATAGGCTGATTACTAGTTGTCGAGAGATGTGGCACTATTTCTAACTCGTCATGGCGCGTTTCATCCATCCCTGTAGTTCACAATGCTGTAAATCGGAACTGTCCCTCTTTGATATTCCCCCCACTCAGGTCTCTATTGAGCCTAGAGGCTTTATTACAATTAACCCATTAAACACAATTAGTTCGCCGAGTGCCCCTATAGAATTCGTGATATCCAGCTCAGGCCCTTACTTTTGTGACCCGAGCTGCATGCACATGTACGCTAAACTGCGTATAGCCCATTCAGATGGAACAGACTGTGATGATAGTTTCTCAGCATAACCTGAAACCAACTTTTTACACTCCATATTCAGTAAAGTGTGAGGTGTATTTAAATCAGGTTAACATCTCGGCAGGAACGGGGTATTATCACCTACGAGCCTATCTGGAAAATGTCCTCAACTTTTCAAAAGAAGCGAAGGACATCTTTTTAACCGCCGAGGGCTATTATCAGACTAAAGATGAAAGTGGTATAAAGAAAAAATTAAAAAATTCTAAAAAAAAATATATATACGAGTGTTTTGGGCGTCTTCATACAGATTTCAAATTACAGGAGAAACTGCTTATGAATGGCATCGACCTGAAACTAAAGCTCAACCGCACGAGTACTGAGATCTGCATAAATCTGGGGTCTGATCAAGAAGAGGGCGCGAAACCCGTTGTGATTCACATCATGGAGACGTATTTGCGTGTACGCCGAGTGAAATTAAGTTCGCCAAAACAAATAGAAATTGCGAAAGACTTAATACACGCCACAGTAAAATACACAATTAACAGGGTACAGATCAAACTATACACGGTGCCCGCCAGGTTGGCTTCGAAGCAACTTGAAAACGTGGCCCTGGGAGTTCTACCTAAAAGGATATTAATTGGAATGCAGGACCACGCCTCGACGAATGGAAAATATAAAAAGAGTGCCTTTAAATTCGGGAATTTCGGCCTTAAAAATATGATTCTATACGTAAATGGCATCGCTTTGGGAGGGACTATGATTACGGACTACTCATCAGACGCTGTGTTCCCACTCTGCGCGAGAGCTTATAGTAGTCTGGCTCATAATGTAGGTGCATGTGACGAACTTGACTTTGGTGTAACGCAGAAAGAATTTGTTGAAGAATTTAACATTTATTCATTTGATATTACGCCTGACTTCATAGCTAGTATAAATACGCACTTAAGTCCACAACAGAGTGGGAATATCTCAGTCAGGTTGGAATTTGCCAAGCCTACAGACGCGCCTTTTAGTGTAGTCGTGTACCTCGAATCACAAGCACTAATAGAAGTTGACCTTTTCAGGAACGTGGTCACAGACTTTTAAAATGGACGCGAATGCACTCCAGAGAGTAATGAAAAGTGACCAAATCACATGCTCCAAATTTATCGGTGTGTTTGCGAAGAATGAAATATTGAAATTGCCAACTACGAGAAACTGGTACGGGATTATCGTGAACACCGACATTGTGTGGGGTGAGGAGATTCATTGGTTTGCGTTCTATTTTAAAAATGGGGTAAGAATGTACTATTTTGACTCACTCGGCACTCAGCCCTGGAATGATCCTGTTATAGTAAAATTAATCGAGCAGATACATGTGCCTGAGATTGTATGGAACCAGTATCGTTTTCAAGGATATTACAGTAACACGTGCGGCATGTATTGCCTTTTATTTCTCATGCACATATCACGTGGGAAGGGATTTATAAATTTTTTAAAATTATTCGTTTTGTGTGACACTGAAATGAATGACGAGTTGTTATGCAAACAAATATAAAAAAGTTCCAATATGTTAGCACCCGCTGTATTGTGTAAAGGTGTGTATCCATATTGTGTAAAGGCCTATTTGTCGCCATTAAGAGTTATTTAATGGAAACTGGTCCCGCTTTGTACATGTTTTCTACCATTTAATAAATTAAATGAAAATATAATGTGTTTTGTTCTTAACCCAAAAAATACTTACATTAGTTCCTCGATGACCTGGCATTCGTTGGACCTGATGTGATGTGAGCCAATACCTCGACCTCTGTGTTCAGGTCGCTGGGTTGGCTGTGCGGTAAGGCATCCATATCATTTATTCCCAGTTCATCAAAACGAAAAGTAGCTATAACACGATCAAGTTCCGCATCGGTCCTATAAGGAGAAGTTAACATGATTAGTTCATGCTGAATCAAATAAAGTTAAGTAAAATTGAACTAGTTTAATTAAAGAGATACAATAAGGGAAAATGTCGATTAGGACGCCTGGCATAGTGTAATCACAAAGCAGATATCCTGACAGTTTTCAAAAGTAAGCATCGGAATAATCTTAAAAGATTTTAATATTTCTAAAATCCTTCTGCGGTACTGTCTTTAAATTTTTAAATTATCAAGAAATGTATTATTAAAGCTCCACCATATATATATGCCGAAATAATCACGAAGGAAACAGACAATAATTAAAAGCAAGTACACTAATTTACAGCTCAAAAGGAAGATTAGCTGGGTGTGCTAAGACATCTCAGAGAATAATTAAAAGCAAGTACACTAATTTACAGCTCAAAAGTAAGATTAGCTGGGTGTACTACGCTTCGTCCGGCTACAACGGGTCTCGAACCCGCAGACAATTCTTATTAGTTTTTAATATTTCTATTGTATCTATATTGTGTAAAGGTGTATATACATTTCCGCTTAAATCACAAACTAATTTTCAAAACACATTTATTATGACGTTTTATAAGTTAATTAACACTGAATGAGTCGCAGTACATAATTTCAAATTAAATACTTACATTTCAAATGACGTATCCGTTGGCTCTTGCAATGCATCTCAACTTTCTGCAACAGTCTGCGTTGAAAGTAGGGCGTTCCGGTCCACAGCGTTGAAAAGATAAATTGTAAAGATCGATGGGACGTCTTCATCTTCAAACAGTTCGGGAGAGTTGTAGAGCGACTCTTGGCTCATGGTTGGGTATTTCAAAAGCACTGACCGAAAAAATGACTGAAATGAGGTCCTGAGATGAAGTGACCCCTTTTATATATGGGGTTTGTGATTGTGATCAACCTACAACAACAAATCGCGAGCTTCCTATTGGCTTTCAGTGAATTTTGGGCGGGGCTTGACGTATAGGCCCTCCTAGACTCCAACCAGAGGTCCTGGGCTCTTGCCCGTTCCAGATCCGTGGAGAGAGAAACGCGTTGTGTTTTGATCTTGTATTCTGCCCCGATGAGTTAGTGGGGGAAGGGGGATTTGAACGTATCATAAGCAATCATTTATACGAGGGACTTAACGAGGTTGGTTTGTAAATGAATTTATTGTACACCATCCAAAATAGGTTCGGAAATATTTATTTCCTCTGAAATATAAAACGTCACAAACTGGAAGGTAATTTCAGAATCAATTAGCCATGAAGGTAAAATTCATCAGTGCGCGAAGCTCGTTCTCCCAGCTGTAAAAGTTTATTGGGTCCCAGATTTCGCGAACGATACAATAAATAAATTTTAAAAAATGACGCCGTTTAATAATATATATATATATATATATATATATATATAATATATATATATATACCTTCCATAAATATTTCTGGCCTTCTATTGTTCAGCTGATTACTTCGTTTAATTAGGAAGGGTTCAGGAGGGACTTCGTTTATACTGCCCTACCTTCTCTCCATTTCCCTCAAGCTTTACACTCCAAATTAGCCCTACTTTTAAACGGGATATATATAATCGTTAAACTGAGAGTCAATTGTGCGTGAAGTTTAGCGTTTATGATGTCTATGCCTCGAGACAATAAAACTGCCAACCGTGGAAGGATGTTTACACTCCAACTTAGAGCGAGAGAGAGTTACAAGGAGTTACAAGGAAAAGAAGAACCTCAAAAGGCCTTGCGGCCCATACCGAGGAGGTACCAATGGCAAAGGGTGCCACGGAAAATTTTCTACACACTCAAATAGTGTGCAAGATTTGGTCTAACCTTTTCTTGAAGTGATCCACAGAGGAACTGTTCACAACTTCTGAAGGTAACCAGTTCCACGTGTCACAGATCTTATACGTAAAGTAATTCCCACACACACTAGTCCTAAACAGTTACAAATCCAACTTCCAACCATTGTTGCGAGTTGGTTTATCATTTAAACTAAACATGCTTCTAAAATCAACATCGTTGAACCCGCGTAAGAGCTTGAAAACCTCGATCAGTTGACCGCGCAGCCTCCGAGTTTCCAGCGAAAACAAGTTCAAGGCGCGTAACCGTCGATTGTAGCCCATATGCCTAACGGAAGGGATTAACTTTGTGGCCCTCGCCTGCACTCGCTCCAGTCTCTCGACTGTGCAGAGAGAGCACAATCTCCTTGTTTCGAAACTGAAATTGTCTCCTGATATAACCCAACAACTTCTGGGCTTTCTTTTCCACCTCTACGCACTGTTTAGTAAACTTAAGGTCGCTGCTAATTAGCACACCCAAGTCCTTTTCCAAATCAGTCGCCTCGATATTACTCCCCAACATCGAGTAGTCCGACTTGGGATTGGCGTAGCCAATGTGGATCACCGTACATTTACCCAAGTTAAACGGCATTTGCCAATTTTCGGACCACTCTCCTATCCTACCTAGGTCCGCACGCAGTTCCTCGATCGCCTCCGGCGTCCCAACATTGGCCCCAAGCTTGGTGTCATCAGCGAATTTGGCGATCCGACTGACGATGCCACCGTCTATATCATTTTTGTAAATGATAAACAACAGCGGCCCCAAAAGGGAGCCCTGAGGAACCCCGCTAGTGACCGAGGCCCAATCCGAACTAGCCCCTTTAATTACAACCCTCTGCCGCCTATTCTTCAGCCAGTTTTCAATCCACCTACCTACTTCCCCACCGATACCCAGCGCGCGCACTTTCGCCATTAGCCGGCGGTGAGGTACCTTATCAAAGGCTTTCTGAAAGTCAAGATAAAGTATATCAATCGCCCTACTCTTATCATACTCACTGAACATGACGTGGAAAAACTCGAGCAAGTTGGTGAGACACAACCTATGCCGTCTAAACCCATGTTGGGAGTCCCCAAGCAGCTTGTAGGAATCTAAATGGTCAACTATCCTATCGGCTATTATCCCCTCTAATAATTTACCTACAACTGAAGTGAGACTAATGGGACGACAGTTCCCTGGACTTTCGTGATCCCCTTTCTTAAAGATAGGGGATACGTTGGCTTCCCTCCAGTCACCAGGCACCTGGCCCGTCTCCAACGATTTGTTGAAGACTGTAGCCAGGTGGGGAGCCACCTGGTCGCGCACCTCTCGCAACACTCTGGGGAGAAACTGGTCTGGCCCAAGAGCCTTAAACGCGCTCAGTTTGTCTATTCTATCGGCAACGACTGTCGCGGTACATCGAACACTATCCAGGCTATCCCGCAAAGTACTCATTAAGCACATTAGCGATGTCCACGTCGGAGGTCCGCAGAACGCCGCTTCTAATGGGCTTTCTACTATTAACATAGCTGAAGAACTCCTGAGAGAGAGAGAGAGAGAGAGAGAGAGTAAAGGGGAATTGCTGAGACGAAAGGTCTTTGATTCCACCCGGTCAAGTAGAGCTGTGTGGATTCAGCCACCCCACACACGAGAAACGTACTCCATCAGGGTGTCTACAAATCTTATAACATGAAAAATAAATTTTTTATGACTTTTGCTATAAAAATTTTGACTGACTTTTGCTTTGCATAATAAATTATATAATATACTGTACGGTATATATCTTGGGGCCCAAAAATGACTGACAAATGACGTTTGAGGACAAATAAACAATTTTAGCATACATTTATTTATTAATTAATCATTATTTCATTAAATTTCATTTTTGTAATTATTTCATATTTACTACCTAACAAATAAAAGTGTGCAATAGTAACCAAAAAAAAAATTGATTTTATGACCCAACAGTAAATTATATTACTTTTTATTATTTTATGACCTTGTAGACACCCTGTTCATACAGGGATGGACAAAACCCCCTGTATAGTCAAAGGACAGCAACTGAGTCGGGGTGAAGAAACTGCGGAGCCGGTAGAGCACACCCAACCTCTTCGAAGATGTTTTGGAAAGAGTATACGTGATCTTTCCAGGAAAGATCACGAGAAATGAAACATCTAGAATGTGAAGAGAAGAGGAAGGATTGAGTTGTGTGCAATGTTGAATATACGGGGAATAGGATCTGGCTGCAACAAACTCGCGTGTTTATACCTCGAGGAAGATTTTCAGTCTCTTCTTTCCGATCATAAAAACTATCATCATATCTGATAAAATTTTGGAATTTGGAGAGACACAGAGAGAGAGAGAGAGAGTTACAAGGAGTTACAAGGAAAAGAAGTACCTCAAAAGGCCTTGTGCAAGATTTGGTCTAACCTTTTCTTGAAGTGATCCACAGAGGAACTGTTCACAACTTCTGAAGGTAACCTGTTCCACGTGTCACAGATCTTATACGTAAAGTAATTCCCACACACACTAGTCCTAAACCGTTTCAAATCCAACTTCCAACCATTGTTGCGAGTTGGGTAATTATATTAAACTAAACATGCTTCTAAAATCAACATCGTTGAACCCGCGTAAGAGCTTGAAAATCTCGATCAGTTGACCGCGCAGCCTCCGAGTTTCCAGCGAAAACAAGTTCAAGGCGCGTAACCGTCGATTGTAGCCCATATGCCTAACGGAAGGGATTAACTTTGTGGCCCTTGCCTGCACTCGCTCCAGCCTCTCAATATCTTTCCTGATGGTGGGCGACCAGAACTGCACAGCATACTCCAGGTGCGGCCGAACCAGGGAATTGTACAGAGAGAGCACAATCTCCTTGTTTCGAAACTGAAATTGCCTCCTGATATAACCCAATAGTTTCTGGGCTTTCTTTTCCACCTCTACGCACTGTTTCGTAAACTTAAAGTCGCTGCTAATTCGCACATCCAAGTCCTTTTCTAAATCAGTCACCTCGATATTACTCCCCAACATCGAGTAGTCCGACTTGGGATTGGCGTAGCCAATGTGCATCACTTTGCATTTACCCAAGTTAAACGGCATTTGCCATTTTTAGGACCACTCTCCTATCCTACCTAGGTCCGCACGCAGTTCCTCGATCGCTTCGGGCGTCCCAACATTGGCTCCAAGCTTGGTGTCATCAGCGAATTTGGCGATCCGACTGACGATGCCACCGTCGATATCATTTATGTAAATGATAAACAAGGCCCCAAAACGGAACCCTGAGGAACCCCGCTAGTGACCAAGGCCCAACCCGAACTGGCCCCTTTAATTACAACCCTCTGCCGCCTATTACTCAGCCAGTTTTCAATCCACCTACCTACTTCCCCACCGATACCCAGCGCGCGCACTTTCGCCATTAGCCGGCGGTGAGGTACCTTATCAAAGGCTTTCTGAAAGTCGAGATAAAGTATATCAATCGCCCTACTCTTATCGTACTCACCCAACATGACGTGGAAAAACTCGAGCAAGTTGGTGAGACACGACCTATGCCGTCTAAACCCATGTTGGGAGTCCCCAAGCAGCTTGTAGGAATCCAAATGGTCAACGATCCTATCGGCTATTATCCCCTCTAATAATTGACCTACAACTGATGTGAGACTAATGGGACGATAGTTCCCTGGACTTTCGTGATCCCCTTTCTTAAAGATAGGGGTCACGTTGGCTTCCCTCCAGTCACCAGGCACCTGGCCCGTCTCCAACGATTTGTTGAAGACTGTAGCCAGGTGGGGAGCCACCTGGTCGCGCACCTCCCGCAACACTCTGGGGAGAAACTGGTCTGGCCCAGGAGCCTTAAACGCGCTCAGTTTGTCTATTCTATCGGCAACGACTGTCGCGGTACATCGAACACTATCCAGGCCAGCACCTTCGTGCCTCACGAAGAGAGAGAGAGAGGGGGCGAGAGAGAGAGAGAGAGCGAGAGAGTGAGAGTGAGCGAGAGGGAGAGAGAGAGAGAGAGAGAGAGAGGACGCGAGAGAGAGAGAGAGAGAGATTTGTAAATATATTGGATCACCTTTGCTTTCGATGGCTTCGCCAGAATTACTCATTCTGGCGAGGGTCAAACTTTTCACCCCGCCCTAGACCTACTTTTAACGGGGTATATATAAGAGAGAGAAAGCGCGCGCGAGAGGGATCCCTGCTAGGGAAGCCTGGTTACCCATTTTTCTACCAATCGTGAAAGGATGTTTACACTCCGCCTTAGATCTGCAGTTTAACACGGATCATTAGGATACCCTGGTTTCCCATTTATCTACCAACCGTGGAAGGACGCGCCACCACCGGGCTTCGAACCCGGCGCATGTAATCGTGTGTGCGTAATATTTTATGGGCATATAGACGGGTGTGTACGTGCCAAAACGAAATATACACTGTGCCAATGCACACCAACACTTCTCTTCCTCTCACTCCTCCCCTCTCTTTCTCCTGGGGGATAACTCCACCTCCAAGTTGCATAACCCTTGTTGCTCTTGCAGTAACCACCTCCCCCTTTTGGGGGTGCCTTGCAACAAGGGGGCTGGCACTGGCACTGGTGCTGGCATTCTTGCAACATTGATCAACATTTGCAATTGCATTGCAAGCTCTCCTTTTGCGCCCATTCTACTGGTATTAATAAGTCCCTCTGTTAAAGGTCTGGATCTGCTACTAAAAGTCTGCGAAGTGTATTCGCAGAAACATGATATTCTTTTTAATGTTACAAAAACTAAGGTTATGCAATTTCATCCTAAAAGCTGTAATCAGCCAGCTGATATTAGGTTTAAAATGAAAGGTGATGTAATTGAGGAAGTACAAGAGTTCAATTATTTGGGTCAAACTATTACAAGCTCTCTGAGTGATGACTCGGATATAAGAAAACAATCTCGAAACCTTTTGTTTCAAAAGCGATTATGACTATAAGGAACTTTCGGTTCTGTACAAGTGCAGCTAAAGACACTCTCTTTCGTACTTTCTGCAGTAATATTTACGGACAGCAACTCTGGGTGAATTATAAAAAAGGTTCTGGCAGAACCATAAATTTGCTCTACAACAGGTCTTTTAGATTCTTACATAAATTACCCCTGAGATGCTCAGCTTCTCAAATGTTTGCTACCCGCAATGTCAGAGCTTCCCGGAGGTAACAAGACGTGCTCAATACTGTCTGATGCAAAGAATTAAAAAATCAACCAACCCGATTATCCATGCTATCGATGAGTCCTGCCGTTTATCCTCTAAACCAGTGGTAGGCAACCTTTTTTTGAAACTGGTTCAACTTGATTTATTGGTAAGTTGATAATGGTTGAGTGTTCAAAATTTAAATCAAAATACACTATTTTCAGAACATTTTAAAATAAAACACACTCTTCATGTAATAATATTTATTATTTTATATATACATATATTGCAATTGACCCGCGGGTCAGAGGTTGCCGACCACTGCTCTAAACTATGGAATTCTTGGTATGAAAACGTCTGTCTGTAGCTCCACTTAACTCCGACATTACTGTATTATTTCTAATCAACTGTATATATTTCTATCCTTAGTATATAAACTGTCGTTGTATTATTAATATTTGTTATATAGACAATAGTCTCCCAATAAACCTTTTCATTTTCATTTTCATTTTAACTAACTTTAATGATCTGAAAAAAAGCACTTTCATAATGACTTTAAATAAATTGGTAATTTAAGAAATTGTTACATTTATTGATTTTGTGATAACACACTAACTTTTATTATTTAATAAATAAATAAACTTTAATAATTTAACTTTAAATTAGTTTCAGTTAGTTTTAGTTTTCTTATAATTAATAATTTTTAATCATGTATTTGAATTTAACCACATTGACTTATTTCTATTTTTAATTATTCTTCTGTTCGTTTCTTTTCATTTCTACCTTTTTGGATTTTTCGACTTAATTATTTTTTAGGATGAGTTCAGATGCTTTAGTTTAAATTTATTAATTTGAGTTAACTTAAGAACTGGAATATATTTTCATCGTAATATTTTCCCCAAACGTTTCATCAAAGGTATTATTTAATTCAGTTAATTCAATTTTATCTGCTTAGATTAATTTGAAGTAATTATTTGTGGAGAAGTAACATTTTTATTCATATACTGTATTTCTATAAAATGTTAGGTATGGATTGGTATATAATAAATTTGTGGGGACACCCATTATTACTATTAATCCTATAATGTTAAGTAAAGTTATTTACATGGGATTTTACCAGTTTTTTTTAAGAAAGATTATTTATAAGAATTTAGAATCCTCTGACTCCAGAAAAATTTATATAATCCCCTTTACTCATTATATCTATACAAATGCGTGCTGAGAGATGAGTTATGATTTAAGAAAGTCATTTTGGCAAGAACTTAATTTTAGAAGGAATTATAATAGAAGAATACTCCCTCGACTCATTTATATCGACATCATTTTCTATCGATTTGTCTCTACAATTAATTTGATTTTCTACTAACTACCTTAATTTACTCCAAAATAAACCTACGAAAAGAATAATTCATCATTATTCACATCCTCTTTATAAATCACTAATTCAATGTTGATATTGAGAAACTCTTTGCGAGACGAATCACACGGCCAGGAAGTGCCAGAACAAAATAACATTGAATAACCAACCGAAAACAGAACAATACAGCACCAAATAATTTATATATATATATATATATATATATATATATATATATATATATATATATATATATATATCTGAAATATGTGAAGTATCTGAAATATTAAGAGCTCAGTACGAATCATCTTACAGCATCCAAAAATCTGACAAAATGATATGCGATAAACACGCGTTCTTTGAAGAAGAGCTACAAAGGGAAAGTATAACGGACTTCGACTTTACGACGGATGATATTACACAAGCCAAAGGGAAATTAAAAACTCACTCAGCGGCAGGAAAGGATAAATGGAATGCCACACTGATCAAGAATGCAATCGCTGAGCTCCTATATTGGATATGGAGACGATCACTAGACACGGGAGAAATACCGGGCATCCTGAAGAGCGCAACATAGTCCCAATATATAAAGGAGGAGATCGATCCGAGGCCAAAAACTATAGGCCAGTGTCGCTTACATCTCATCTCACTAAAATATTTGAAAGCATAGTTAGACAGAAAATCTATGACTTTTTGGAAACTCAGAAAAAATTTAATCATAACCAACATGGGCTTCGGTCAGGCAGAACATGCCTATCACAACTAATGGAACACTACAACAACATTATTGATGCACTTGAAAGTAATGAAAACTATAACGTACTATACATAGACTTTGCCAAAGCGTTCGACAAGTGTGACCATGGAATCATAAAAAATAAACTGAAATATATGGGAATAACAGGAAAAGTAAGGAAATGGATATATAATTTCCTTAGTTGAGCGGCAGCAAGTAGTTACAGTACAAGGAGTACTTTCATCAGAATCAGAAGTCTTCAGCTCAGTACCACAAGGAACAGTATTAGCTCCACTACTCTTCATAATCATGCTAACTTACATAGATGAGGACGTTACCAGAGACAGCACAGTAACATCCTTTGCCGATGACACAAAGATCAGTAGAAAAATAAGAAACCCAGGAGATATAGGATCTTTACAACCCGACATGAACAGAATCTACAAGTGGACGGAAGACAACAATATGAAGTTTAACACGGGGAAAATTCAGCTGTTAAGGTATGGAAAAAGAGAAGACCTAAAATACATGGAATATTATACTCCAAATGGACAGGAAATTCATAGAAATTCTAGAGCAAAATATTTAGGGATTGTAATGACTCATGATGCGAAATTTGAAACACAAAATAAGATATCAGTAAACAGAGCAAAGAGAATAGCTGGGCAGATATTGAGAATCTTTAAACGAAGAGATAGGAATGTAATGATTCCTCAACTGAAAACCCTGATCATACCCAAATTAGAATACTGTTCGGTCCTAACATCCCCATATAAAAAAGAAGACATTAGACAGCTAGAAGAGATTCAGAGAAGCTTCACAGCCAAGATCAAGGGCTGCAAAGAACTAAATTACTGGGAAAGGTTACGCGAACTAAACTCATATTCACTGGAAAGGAGAAGAGAGAGATACACCATTATTTACACTTGGAAAATAATGGAAAAACTAGTCCCTAATCTTACTCTGAACACTGTAACTCCCCAAACAACAGTGGAAAGTAGAAAAGGAAGACTGTGTCGTGTTTCCAAATTAAAGGCTAGACAGGGAACATCGTTAACCCTGAAAGAAAATAGTTTTGTTGTGAGAGGACCAAACCTGTTTAATCATTTGCCCAAAGACCTAAGCAACACAAATGGTGTTGCGGTGGACATCTTCAAAAGAAGATTAGATGCCTGGCTCAGAACAGTCCCCGATGAGCAGGGCGTACCTGGCTATGTGAGGTGGAGAGTACAAGAAACCAACTCACTACTTCACCAGGCCAACTCGAGAGGAGGGGCGACAAGCTTGACCTTCGTGAAATGAGGAATCATCGCACGGAGCCTTTGAAAGGTTGAAAGGAAAGGAAAGGTATATGTAAAAATGAACAATGAATAATTCTTATGTTCATATATTTTTATTTTCTTATATTAATTTTTTCTTATATTAATTTTTTGCATATAAAATCCAAACTAGCGTAACGCTTTAATTGTATATAAAAACGCAAGTTCGTATATATTTTTTATTTTCTTTCTATTTTATATTTGCTGAATAATTGATTAATTATTTCTTTTTTAAATTACTTAATCATTCCTTTAGATTTAGCTTAATATTGTAGTCGTGTTAAATTCTGCAATGTCCATTTTCTTTATACATTTTCTCTTCGTTGTAAAAGATGGTCATATCTTGCTTACTTAATTTTGAATTTTAAGCATTTAATTTTGGTTCATATGCATGTTTAATTTTAATCCATAATAAAATGCATGTTTCAATTTCCATTTTTAGTTAACTCGGCATATCATGATAACATGAGATCTGTTACTATGCGGTTTAAAATAAAAATATGGCTTCACCTTCAAATATCTTACTTATCTGTCGAGGCATTGCTACAGTTAAAATATTTACCTCATCTTCAAATATTTTGCAAAATAATTCAGCCGATTGAGAATAAAAAACAAAACAGGTCATTATTAAATAATAATGATGTCACCAAAATTTGGGTATATGAAGTTAAATAATTTTTCAAATGTTCATTCTGATTCTCTCTGATCTGACTTAGAGGCTGAGCATTACCTGTAACATTTTAGCAGTAAACTACAGTGATAGAATATCTTTATATTCTCCTTCGAACCTTGCTTTTTTCAGAGAACTTAGCCTTAAAATAGAGAAAATTAATTTCCCGATACGCTAAAGAAGAATCGGGGAACCCTTAGAGAATTTAGTAAGCTTCACAGAATCCTTCGATCCACTACAAGAAGAAATCGGAGAGAGTATAAGAGAAACTACTGCGATTCCCTACACGGTACCAGCTACCCCAAGGTAACAAATCTGTTGTTGCCACATAACCAGTACTCCCGTCAACCTCGAACCGCCCAAGGCCATAGACGGAGGGGTTAACATATATATATATATATATACACCGGGTGATTACAAATGATCTTCCCAATTTTAGACATTTATTATAAAAAACTAACAAAGCTACAGGGAAAAGCATGATATACAAATAAAGAAGAAATAAAAAAGTTTTATTTATAAGCTATTAAAGTTCAATGTGAGCTTCTTTTTTTTGCTCCTTTTGAGGTTACAACAGTTCTGAATGAGCATTTACCTGATCGTTGGATCGGGCGTTGGGGCCCATTCCTTGGCCGGCTCGTTCGCCCGATCTAACCTCCCTTGACTTCTTCTTCTGGGACTGTGTCAAAAATTAAGTTTTTTTCCACCACTGGCAACAACTGGAATATTTGAAGGAAAGGATACGTGAGGCTGTTAGAAAAGTTCAGTATGATACAAAATGGATGAAGGAAAACAGAATATCGCTTTGATGTCTGCAGAGCCACAAAAGGAGCTCATATTGAACTTCAATAGATTGTAAATAAAGCTTTTTGAGTTCTTCTTTACTTGTATATCTTGCTTTTCGCTGTACAGTAGCTTTGTTAGTTTATCATAATAAAAATGTTTAAAATAAATTGGAAGATCATTTGTAATCACACGGGGTGTATATATATATATATATAATATATATATATATATATATATATATATATATATATACGAGTATATATTTATTTATATAAATACAACCTGCAAAAAATTATTGAAAAATTTTTAAACAATTTATAAGTAAACACGACTATAAAATCCACATAAGTAAACAAAACCTTAACTCATAACCATAACAAGGAAAGAGGAGAGATTGTATGAGGCCTCAGACAATATATCAAAGTCCTTACCTTTCATTAATGAGACAGGTGCCATAAATTTGCTGTTAATTCCTACTTTTGTGATGATATATAGGCATTCCGAGGATATTAGGTAAAAAAATTACAGTTCCTTTGCATGCGAACTTAATTTCACCCCTATAACTCTAAAAATAACCAAGTTCCCAAACTTTAAATTAACTTAAATTTCTAATAAATAATATAATTTTGTATCGTGTTAGATATGTTATAAACAACAACCTTACAATTTGCTGTGCGCAAAGGTATGAAGCAAAATTTTCTTTATAGCTCCATAATTTCTGCATGTAGTCTCTCCTGGATACTGTTTTTGAGTGCGGGGTTTCCCCCGAGGTAACGTCCCTTCCCGGTGACCCCTGGTAATCTGTGGCTGGTGGGTGACCCTATTTCATTGACCCGTTCGTGGGTGGGTGTTAAAGTTATTAATACGCGTCTGGTATCGCGGACACGAAGATGTTTTTGACTACTATATATTTTACTACGAGCAGGTGTTACGTTGATGTGGTAGCGTGGTCCATAAGATTATATGGGAATTATATCTTAATGTTTTTCGTCTCATGAATGCTCATTCCAGCTAGGTAACATTTTTATACTTTACATTATATTAATGAACGTGTCTCTATCACGAATTTTTAAACTACAAATATGATTTCCAGTATTATTATAGAACACACTAGTAGTATGGGCGCAAAAAGGCAAAAAGGGAGAGTGCAGGAATGTTGCAATGTAAGTGCATATGTTGTTCAATGTTGCAAAGGGGTTATGCAACAAAGGGGGTGACGGCTGAAATGCAGGGGGATGGGGGTATGCAATGCAGGCAGAAGGGGGATATGCAATGCAGGGGGGTATGCAACATCAATGTTGCAAGGCTTATGCAGCATTAATGCTGCAAAGGGGGGAAGGGTTATGCAACAAATGAATGCTGCAAAGGGGAGTGGGGAATGTTGCAAGATCAACAAGGGGTTATTCAATTTGGAGGCGGAGTTATCCCCCAAGAGAAAGAGAGGAGGAGAGAGAGGAAGAGGGGTATTTGCCTGGCAGGAGCCAAGCACATATTGAGACTTCATCTGAGCGCCCCTGTCTTATTTGGTGTAAATCCGCCAGATGGCTTTGAAGGCGTATATGGCTTGTACAGGTTGAGTTGCCAGATTGAGCTATTTATTTAATTAAAGCATATATTATTGACAGTTGGTTTAGAAATCTGTCAGTTGGCTTAGAAGGCGTAAATGGCATGTTCAGGTATACAGGTTGAGTTGCCAGATAGCGCTATTTATTTAACTAAAGCATATATTCTTGACGGTTGGCTTAGAAATCCGTCAGTCGGTTTAGAAGGCGTAACCAGCCATTTGGTATAAGTAAATAATAATATCGTTTACAACGAAAAAAATCAAATAAAACAACATTACATCATTCTGTTTAGTTAGACGAATTATTGGAATCAGAAATATATAGAAAATATACAATCAAACGATGGAATAATAAAAAAATAAAATAAAAAATAATAATAGTGTAAGAAATATGAACGAAGAATATGTATATAATAAAAAAAATAAAAAATAAAAATATAACCATCAATATAACAGTACAGGAGAAATATATATACACACAATTATGTTAAATAATTAAATATATTGAAAATAAATACATACACTTTATCTTCTACTGCACAAAATCAAAAAATAAAAGATAAGAAATACAAAACGATGGAGTATAACCATCAATATAGCAGCACAGGAGAAATATATGTATATACATATACACAATTATGTTAAATAATTAAAAATATTGAAAATTCATCAAAATACATTCACTTTGTTCTATTGCGCAAAACACTAAACTCACACGTAATCGAGTCTACAATCACATCATTATTGCTTTGCACCAGTAAACGCGGTTTTATATTATTCCACCGCTCAAGTTATGGGGAGACCTATACTCTATATAAATGGCCTTCGTATCGTTCAGTACTATTTTTTAGACCACTTTACATCCGGTTGGCAAGTTATCTTTAAATATGGCTAGAATACAATCAAAAGCACGCACAAAGAGGTCATCGTTAGCCACAACATCATTATAAAATACAAGTTTATAAACACTCCTTTCCAATCGAGGGTTTATTTTTACCAACCCGACCTTTTCAATCGTGAACTCTTCTTCACATTGCATAGCGGCAGTTGAAATAATGTTCTAAGTCGTTACGACAGCTGCTCATTATATAAAGAAATAGTTCTTCAGGGTGAACGGTGTCGCTGACCTCAGCCCTGTACCGCTGAAGTGCTTTGTACCAAAGTTCATAGTATTTCAAATAGTCTATAGCTTTTAAATAAGCATCCAGCTCTAGACCATACTCGCCTTGTTCAGCCCTACACTCGGTAAACCCATCGAGCTTAGCGGTGTATGCGTATTCAAGAACCGTATCAAAATAAAGCATATCCGTAACACGCGCATCTAATATAGGCTTCAGCTTGCGGAATCCGACGATTTCAAACATTCTGTCGAGGATGAAACGGTTTCGCATAGGGACAAGAGCGTTATTATCAGAAGCATTCTTCCACATCAGCCGTATATCAGTGCATGGCCGATCGTTATTTATACACAACGTACAAACAACGGCATATGAGGGGGTGTCACTAATCTGTTCTATTCTTGTACCTACACCTGCAGGAATTTTATAACGATCCTCACTCCACTTCTCAACTACCGCGAAGATTCTATTCATCTCCTCAACACTTACATAAACAACATTCCGTTTGTTTGTGTGTCTACAAGTCGTTTCCAGTACATTGTTAATGGCACCGGTTTTACGCCTGAACACGCGCAACGAGTTCGTCACGGACACATCGTACACGGCGTTGAGAATGCTGCTCAAAGGAAGTTCCATCGTATTCGAGGAGCGCACGTCCAGTCGGTTGAAGCTGAAGATGACTATGAGCCACATGCAACGGATCGGCTCGATGGGAGGAGTGAGTCACACCATAAGCTAATGAAACATGTACGGCGCTGTTCCAACATGAATACTTGTATTCTATTATATTGGGTAGGTGTTTTGAGAAATTTTCCGATAGATGAAGCAATATCGGTTTTAGTGTTTTATCACTCCCACTCCCCAGAATACGCACCAGACATTTTTGCATATGGTGATTTTCACGAACTAAACACATTTTATTCACACTCCAGCGCACTATTTGAGAGAAATATATGACCATATTTTTCCTTTTTCCTTAGGATACGATAATCATCTCTAAATTCTGTTAAATACTCATGCAGGTCTTTAGCGACAACATGAATACTTGTATCCTATTATATTGGGTAGATGTTTTGAGAAATTTTCCGATACATGAAGCAATATCGGTTTTAATGTTTTATCACTCACCACACGTTTATTTCCACAAACTAAACATCTTCACAATCCGACGCACTATTTGAGAGAAACATATGCCCATATTTTTCCTTTTTGTTTAACAAGCGATACTCGTCCCTAAAGTCTGTTAAAAACTCACACAGGCCATTAGCCACAACCTCACTACAAACCTCTCCTGATATATATTAATATAGTGGTAAAAATACTTAAGATTCTCCATGATGACAAGATTTACTTTCTCAGTCGCAGGGTACGAGTACTCGGTATGATGCAACATGACATAATATCGCTTGTCATACCACTCATCAACAAGACTCACTATCCATAACTGTTGCTTATCTTCTGAACGTGTTGTTTCTTCTACTTCGCGGTATATGTGAGCCTTTATAAAGGTTAGGTGTATAACATATTTCAATACATCGTTTGTACTACGAAATCCTACAGTGCCCTCGCCAGAATACCCGTAGAGTATTTGAACATCTTCGTCCTTCGCACGGCTCAATGTAGCCTTAAAAGTATCAAAGGAGGGGGCAATAGGGAGTTTTCCAGTATCCACCACATCTTGGCACTTTGCCGAATACCATTTCATAAATGTTGAACACGCAATATTAAAGGTAGCCATTACTATTTTTCTTCTACACGGGAGAATACACGTCTCAGATCCAGGGCTTACTGCGATCGACTGAGCACGCAGGGAAGAGATATGCACAGGTAGTGGCAGGACTCAAGTTGCCGATCTTACAGTGGGCGGAGCTTAGCTTTTTACTGTACACACACACACACGCACGCACGCAAAGGAGAAAGTGAAACGCTAATTGAAATACGATTTATTTAATGAACGAAATATTCAAGGTATATATATTTACAAATACGTGTAATAAATAAGTTAACAATAGACATATCAAAGATTATGGTATCCATAGGGCACGGTATCATAGGTACCAGGCACCTGGTAACGTTTCCTATAGGTGTAACAGCATACCTTTGCACCCCTAAGTTCCTTCACGCCCCCCAGCTTCTGCGCCAGAAAATTGTGGTACCTACAGTTAGTTGGGGCGGCCGGTTGCACTCATCATCGTCCAAGCACACTAGATCCTTCAAAGAATCAAAGTTGGCGACCCGCCGATTCGCCTGGTTGAGCGTGGTATCCTTAGCCTTCACGATATATTTCATATCCTCCCCCATCCTCACCCGTACCCCATAAGTTTTTGGCCCTGTTGAGACAAAAGAGTCGGCGTATGCAAATCTCCATACTCATCCTTGATCTCATCAGTCAACTCCCCGAGGAATTCACCAATAGGAGGCATGTATTCACCCTCCCTCTCTGTGAATATCACACTATCTGTATCGGCGTACAAAACCCTCCGCCCAAGAGAATGCAATAGGCCCCAAAGTTTGATGCGTGCGTAGGCCGTTGTGGAGCTGGCTACAGGTATGTTTGTAACCCGTAAGGTATCTGTGGCCAATTCGGTATTGTTGTACTTTATTATGTAAGTATTACCTACATTCACAATCTCCATGACCTCTTTATCGGGAGCGTTGGCATAATCCCACACTTCACTATAACTTTCCGCCAAATGAACGTTCCCTTTGCCAGTTTTTGTGCAAATTTTCCCCAAAGACTGTTTAGACACAACTTTGCACTAAAGCGCTTGCCTGGGTTCTTTACCTGGGTTCTTTACCTGGGTTCTTTACCTTCACGGTCACCGTAACGTTGAATATAGTCCGATTTTTCATCTTCGGTATCAACTTCTCGCGGATACCCTGATGCTTCGACCTTATCCTTCAAAAAAGCATTTATATATGGCGTGAAAAGGTTGGGCAGCTTCTGAAACCTCCACACCTCATGTATATTCAATATTCTGTAGCCATGGCGAACAGCTAGATCCAGCTCTGGACTTGTACATCCATCTCTGATCTTACGCTGGTTAGCGGTATGAATACATTCCCCATTGTTCTCCTCTGCGCACTTCACGCACAAGGGAAACATGAGCTTGTGATCGATAACGACGGGTAAGATCGGCATCCATAAATCGCGTGGGGGGAGCACATCTACGAAAGAAAGGCCGAAATAGTACCCGTTCAAATTTGTTGAGAACACCTCGATGGTGGGCAGGTCAGGTCCCACCAGTTTGTCAGGTGCACCCACGGGGTACGGATTGTTCTTCATCACGTAGGGATATAAAGAACAGAAGTCGTAGTAATGGAGTTTCACGCATTCCGTAGGCGGAAAGTATAGTTTGAAGGGAATTGTACGGCCTCCGTAGGCGGAAAGTATAGTTTGAAGGGATTTGTACGCCCTCCGAACAAACTATCACCGCATTTGAGAGGATCCAGCACCATTGAGCGTTTGGTCGTGTTTATTTCTTCACGGTACTGTCCATCTGTTTCCATCCGTGCATCATACTCATGCTCCCACAAGACTTTGTGAGTAAACTGAAAGCCTATAAGTTGATCGCGGGTGCGGGTCCACGCAAGATTGTCGGCAGGAGATCTACCGTGGATATCTCCTACGATTCCACACTCAAAACGGGGGGCATCCGTGCCACCAGCAACCGTTAAAGGAGTACACAGTCTTCTCACCAGTGGCACGGTTTTCACTTAGACCATCAACCCAAAAAACACGACCATTAACCTTAATGGGTACTTCACCGTGTTGCGGGCATGCTTTATTTATACCCCGTTCTGCTGCTGTAAGTGTTTGAGCCAGTAAATAGCCTTGTGCCCATAACTGTGGGGATTGTTTCTATGAATAACGGCTAAGGTGTCTTTAGGCATGAAGTTATTCTTGAACACCATAAAACATAATTAGGCGGTCGTGGTTGCGACTTGCAGCGGATCGCATTTGAAACGGGTTATGTACATCCTTCCGAAGGCCTAGGAACATACTCTACGCACGCGCACATCATTCAAGCAATAACGCTCACATTCATACGCTATATTATGAGGATTAGATTCATTAAAACTGTTGTAGTATCGGTCAAAATCTTCACGTTCATCTGTACTCATACATTCATAGTTAAAGTAATGTTTGGGTGGAGGTAGTCTTACGTAATTTAAAGTTTCGCTAGTGAGGAATGTATAAGGGAAATATCCTTTTGAAACTTCAGCGGCTATGCCCATCACCTTGGGTAGCTTTGCTAATCTACAGTGTGAATAATAAAGTGTCTTTAAACTGTACATTACCGTTTATTTGCATCTGTATTAGCTTGGTACCTCTTTTCAAGCGATCACTGTAAATATCTCAGATGACTCGTGCTCAAGCAACTTTTATAAAGGAACTGTGTGTCAAATTTTGACCCGATATCGGCAAGAATATACAGTACACAGTCATTTTTTTTAACTTGTCCGCTAACTTGACAATATAGGATACAAAGAGTTTCACAGGGCTATCGTGGGCATTCGTTTTAAAAACGTTTGTCCGTTTACCACATTTGTGACACTCATCACACTCGATCTCCATACACTCATCACAGATAGTCTGGCTTACAAGTAAATGTGGAATAACCTCTTTGGTTTCAGCGTTCGTGTATGTTTCTATATCGTAGTACACAGTTATACAAGGGCTATTTTTAGGCTTAGCATCTTTCATATAACATACATGCTTTACTCCAACCGCCTTATATTTCTCATGGCATGTAGAACAGTGAATTTCATCACATTTATGCTTGAAATTCCCCCAATTATCCATCATATGAAACATACCACATTCACAGATTCTCATTTTCCTGCACGTGCCAATTGATTTATGGAGCTCAAAACAGTTATTATTGAAAAATGTGCGTCTACACACATCACAATCCCTCTTCTCAGCTTCAACTACACGGCTTTCACATTTTGAGCTTTTACACTGCTCACATACCATGTGACAATATTTACACTGTTTCACTATATCATCCGCAAACTCGATACACCCCTTATACAAATCATGATGTCGTCCATATTTTCGACTTTTATCATAATTCGCCTAAAGGTCCCTTATATTACGGATGGGGAGATATGTTGTCCCTGAAAGTCCTAAAATAAGTAGGGGTCTTGTACGATCTCACACAGCTTTTAAAAACATACACAGTTCTACGACGATCATCCATTCCAAATACAACTATATGAACATTCATTTCCTGTTCTACCCTTCTTAGGTCCTCAGGACCCATATTACAGTCAAACTCGAGTTTACAGTCTACAGCTAGTTTACGGGCACGCTCCGCTACCGTAGGCAACCAAATTTTTTGGGTCCGTGTATTTAGTACAGTAAACATACGAGGTAAGACTACTGCTATAAAGCCGCTACCACGATCGACGATTATATGCCATCTATAAATTGAAGTGAAGAGTATAAGGTATGGCACTGTGACCCGCAACACGGAATACACGGTCAATATTTACCATGAAGTTGTCTATATTGAAGGCTATACTACTTTGAGAGGCCTGCATTATACAGCCTAATATATACTCTATATCTTCAGCTCCAAACGTCTAAACGGTATTACTACCCAAAAATCTTCTAAATCTCTGTCATCTGAACCGAATTCGAAAGACAGCCTCGTCCTGACTTCACGTTCGTCGCAGTTCTGAAGGGAAACTCTACAGTACGTTCAACTATGCGCGGTAGTCCGTGTTCAACACCATTGCTATACATGGATCTAGGATCAACCCTGACTCTATACCGATTTCTAGTCAAGGCTGGGGTGGGGGTAGCGGTGCGCACCAACTCGAATGTTATGCCATCCTCAACAGAATGAGAAGCTGCTGCTGTGGAGGATGTACCCGGAATTGAACAGGAATAAGGGGTATATTTGAGGAAGGTACTATTGTGGGGGTTGTGTCGTAAGACGTAGAAGGTTGGGGCTCTATTACCGGTCGTCTAACAACCGGCGCAATCCTGGCGCGCTTTATACCTGACGTAGTGGGCTCTTCATCATGAATCTGCTTTGAACTGGCGCGTGCTACAGGTATCGCTGGTGAGGATTCGTCAGCGGGGATGGATTCTGTGATCACAACTACACTGTCGTCGGGGTCATCTGCAATATTGATGATGGGTTGTTGTACCTCATCGTCATTCACGGTTCTGTGGGAGAAGCGAAAAGCAAGACTGTAGAATATAAGGGTCATCACTTAAATATTTATTATATTTTGTAAATGACCCACTTAGGAGTGTGACGTGTTAGAAATGGATTCTGTAGAAAAATTCAGTTTCAGGAGCCCATCCACATGTATTATATCTGGCCCTACAGGAGGTGGTAAAACTGTGTTTATGCTTAAAATCATTAAAGAAAAGGAAGAGATGTTCTCAAAATTTGTGCATAAATTTATATGGTGCTATTCGACGTATCAATCAATGTTCAACGAGTACCAAGATGATATTTTGTATCACAAAGATGTATATGACGTTAATTCGTTAAAAAGAAATTAACATACAGTCATTGTAATTGACGATCTCATGTTGGAGATGGATAAAACGTTTGCCGAGACATTTACAGTATTCTCCCACCATCTTAACATAAGCGTGTTCTTCATCAATCAGAATCTATTTTTCAAAAATAGATACATGCGCGTGTCGTTAAATACACAATATCTAGTCTTATTCGCGCAACGTAGAGATGTATCACAAATTGGGGTATTAGCCAATCAAATGTTCCCGAATCAGCGTAAGGAGTTTTTGGAAGTTTATAAAGAAGCTACAAGCCCGCGTTACGGATATTTGCTTTGCGACCTTCATCCGCGAAACACGTTTAGGGTGCTTCTAAGAACGAATATATTTCCAAACGAGCCTGAAACGGTGTATATTCCAGAATGACAAAGAGGCTAAAGAAATACCATGAATTAATAAAAATCTATCATCGACTCCCGGGCAATGCAGCAGATGTTTGCTAAAAATATCGACTCCGACTTTTTAAAATGCATCTGTGAAATCTGTCTTAACGTTATAAATTGCAATGTATCAATGAAACCACCTCAGAAGGCTCGCCTACGCCGTTACAAGAACATAATACGTGCACTCGCTCGTAAAAGTCAAACTGTAGGGAAAAAAACGAATTATTGTACAAAGAGGAGGGTCATTCCTCCCATCTTATTTTCAGTTTTGGGTCCTTTACTGACTAGATTAATATAATGAAGAAAGTGGTAGTGATTCCACACGAGGTGTATGCTTCACTGCAAAGTTCAAAGAATCCAGACACGGATCTAGATCCCCGTAAAAGCAGGCTTAAAAGAATGGAAAGCGAATTGCTAGCCCTATTAAACAGTGAAAAAACCTGATGAGAAAAGAATCTTATACCAAGAAGCTCTGCAGAAATTTCTTCACGAGTACGAAAATTATAAGAACCCGACAGAGATTCCCGTGGTTATTAGGCACAGCACGGGGAACGATGGACATGGTGACATAGGACCTGTGTCCGACGATAGAGCTGACCAACCAAAGATTAATGGGTCGGCCACACAACATATCGAGCATGTATTAAAAAGCACCCTCCCACATACATTGAGGAATAAAGGTTTAAGTCTTTATAATCTATTGAATGAGGACCCGCCATACAATGGACCGATACAGGTGAGATCATTGTGGAAGGAGCAAAGGTACAGGGATCGAATATCGTAGACATCGTCCATGATCTGGTGAGAAAGTGGGATAGGCCCTCACCATCAGGATGGAAGCATATTAAAGCAAGACTACAACAAATAAATGTCCCCAAAACAATGATAGGAAATCTGAACAGGTTAAAAGACTTGGAACATGCGTCGCACGTGACACAATTGAAGACGCCATCACCCCCGGCGGTAACACCTCTGAAGAGGAGAAAGAAGAGGTTAAACAACGGTCAACCCTACCCACGTGCCTCTAAAATACGCAAATGGCTAACATATTAAGAAGACGTTATTATGACATTTCTAACCCAGCCTCCTACGGAGGCGTAGATAGACTGTACAGAAGTGTTTACGGAGTAGGAAAAAAAGATGTTGAGAGATTTTTGCGGGAGCAGGACGCTTATACACTTCATAAGCCTGTGAGAAAAAGGTTTAAAACAGCCAAGACAACAGCTGCTTCGATTGACTCTATTTGGCAAGCAGATTTAACAGACATGCAAAGATATTCTGTGTATAACGATGGTTACCGCTACATTCTATTCATAATAGATGTATTCTCTAGATATCTGTGGCTAATTCCTCTGAAAAATAAATCACCTGAAACAGTTGCTAAAGCCACCAAAACTGATGTTAAAGAAAACAGGGTTCCTGGCTATTTTTGTACGGATATGGGGAAGGAATTTATAGGCCGTGCTTTTCAGAACATGTTGACAGAGTTTAATATCAGCTATTACACTACCAATTCTATACATAAGGCTTCTTTAGCTGAAAGAGTTCAACGTACCATAAAGGAACGCATGCACCGTTATTTTACACAAAAAACACATACAGATTTCTAGACATTCTGGAATCATTGGCCTCATCCTACAACCGCTCACACCATCGCACGATTGGGACAACACCTAACAAGGTTTTGGAAAGAGGTACGCGCCCAGAGGTGAGAAGAGATGGAACACCACCACCACCACACTGTGCGTTTCAAAATCAATGATTATATAAGGCTGTCGCTTTCGGGAAATAAATTCGCGAAGGGACTTGAGCAAGGATGGACACGTGAGATTTTTAAAGTTAGGGCTATGAGACCTAAAGGTGAGATAATGATGTATTACGTTGAAGATTCGAATGAGGAAGAAATAGCAGGATGTTTCTACCGCGAGGAGATGCAGAAAGTGGCATTTAATTTAGGAAAAAATGTGTTTAAAATTGAGAAAATTATAGGTAGCAAAGGTTCAGGAACGAGAAAAATGTACCTGGTGAAATGCCTAGGGTACCCAGAAAGCTTCAACACCTATATAAAAGCTGATGCAATAATGGGGCTTAAATAGTATGCAACATGGCTCCTAACCATTTCTACGTCACACTCCCGACCTCCTCGTCCCTGTCTGTACAACCTAACAACAAACTAGCCAACTTTGTAACAGAATTCCATGGACCCATTCAAGTGGATCGTAATTCGTATGAGGTGGGGATATGTGAAATTCAGCTGGACACCCTCTTTTTAAATATTGATTATAAAGATACCTTTTTACGATTCTTAGAGACAATGATGAATGTAAAAATCCGGGGGAACTCGGGATGAAACTATACGTATCGCCCGGACTGAGGTTGCACGGTATTACAGTACAGTAGTAACACTCGGTCCGGGCCGTTATGGTTCGGCTGAGGATGTTGTGAGAGACTTAAACGTAAGTTTAAAAAACTCAAATCTTACAACTGATTTAGTATACGAAATCTTAAAGAAAGGAAACCCTGCACATACTCTAATCCTAAAATTAAAGGCTAACAGAAATATTAAAGACCAAAGTGTTCAAAATTATGACCTAGGGGCGATATCGATCAGCCTTCCAAAGAGACACATTTCACGAGGTACAACATGTCTTGACTGTCTTGTCCAGCCTAATGTATCAGATGAAATTGGAGAAATTGGATGCTGGCTATACACCCCCAGGCATGTGGTATATTTACAGCAACATAGTGGAGCACCAGTTTGTTGGGGATACCCAGGCACGCCTGCTGCATTGCTCACATTCCCAACCATAGAGGAAGGAGTTTGAGTATTACATATGAGAGGCCCCATTATGTGAATGTCGAAACTAATCTAATAACCAATATATCAATATATATAAGAACGTTTGAGGGAAAAAAAATTCCATTTGGTGATGGGAGCTTAACAGTGAAGCTGCACTTTCGACGCACTGAGTTATAATGGACAGAAAGTCTTTCACCGTCTATCGGGAGGTGAGATACCAGCGTGGTAATGGACTTGGATCCATTTTTTTCAACCATACTACGTACGGCTGTTCCTTTGATGAAGAGGGGTGCCAGATACGTCGGAAAGAAAGCGCTAAATTCAGGTCTTAACACTGCAGAAGACATATTGGCTGGGGCTAAACCTAAAGAAGCTCTAAAAAAACACTTAAAGCGTACACGGGAAGAAATCGTCAAAGATGCAGAGAAAAATGCGTGGTGTTGAGAAGAAGAGGACTGTCCGGAAGAAGGGATTACCATCACGTGGCATTAAACGTAAAAGGATATCAAAAAGAAGTGTTCTAATCGAATGAAGCCTATGGTTGACCATTTTTTTGACTGATATAAGCTAAGGACATTGATCTCATGATTCATAGTTTGTTTACTACTTGTCAAGAGAGGAGGCACTATTTTTAACTCGTCATGGCACGCTTCATCCATCCGTGTAGTTCACAATGCTGTAAATCGGAGCTGTCCCTCTTTGACATGCCCCCAACTCAAGTTTCTATTGAACACAGTGACTTTATTACAATTAACCCTTTCAACACAATTAGTTCCCCGAGTGCCCCTATAGAATTCGTGATACCCAGCTCAGGCCCTTACGTTTTTGATCCAAGCTGTGTGCACATGTACGCTAAACTACGTATAACCCATTCTGATGGAACGGACTGCGATGACAAATGTGCTGTATACCCTGAAACAAACTTTCTGCACTCCATATTCAACCAGTGTGACGTATATTTAAATCAGGTCAACATATCGGCAGGGGGGTACTTCACCTACGAGCCTATCTGGAAAATGTCCCAACTTTTCCAAAGAAGCGAAGGATACCTTTTTAAGTGCCGAGGGATATTATCAAGCTGAAGACGAAAGTAGTATAAAGGACAAATTTAAAAATTCTAAAAAGAAGATATACGAGTGTTTTGGACGCATGCATACAGATTTCACATTCCAGGAGAAGTTGCTTGTGAATGGGGTGGATATGAAAATAAAGATCACCCGCACGAATCCTGAGATCTGTTTAAATCTGGATGCTGATCAAGAAGAGGGAGCAAAACCCGTTGTGGTTCACATTATGGAGACATACCTCCGCGTACGGCGAGCGAAATTAAGTTCACCAAAACGAATAGAAATTGAGAAAAATTTCAACACGCCACAGTAAAATACCCAATTAAGAGAGTACAAATCAAACTATACACGGTGCCAGCAATGTTGGCATCGAAACAGATAGAAAACATAGCCCTGGGAAATCTACCTAAAAGGATATTAATTCGAATGCAGAAACACAATTCGGTGAATGGAAAATATGAAAAGAATGCCTTTGAATTCGAGAATTACGGCCTTAAAAATATAACTCTATACGTTAATGGCGTTGCGTTGTGAGGAACATTGGATACGGACTATTCTTCAGACGCTGTGTTGCCGATTTGCGCGAGAGCATATAGTAATCTGGCCCATATTGCAGGTGATTGTGATGAGCTAGCGATTGGGGTAACGCAGAAAGAATTCCTTGATTAATTTAACCTTTATCCATTTGACATCACACCTGATTTATCTGCTAGCGTAAATACACACGTAAGTCCACAACAGAGTGGAAACATCTCAGTCAGATTGGAATTCGACATCCGTTAGACGCACCTATTAGTGTACTAGTATACCTCGAGTCACAAGCCTTAATAGAAGTAGACAGATTTAGGGGCGTTATCACTGACTTTTAAAATGGATGCGAATACACTTCAGAGCGTAATGAATAGTGAAAGAATCACACGTTCCAAATTTATCGGTGTTTGCGAAGAATGAAACATTGAATTTTCAAACTACGTGAGATTGCGGTAGTCTTATTGTGAACACAGATGTCATTGGTAATGAAGGGATTCATTGGTTTGCAATCTATTTTAAAAATAGGGACCGCATGTACTATTTTTATTCACTCGGGACTCAACCCTAGAGTGACCCTGTTATTGTAAACTTTCTCGATCAGTTGCATATCCCCGAAGTTGTATGGATCCCCTTCCGGCTACAAGGATATTTTAGTAATACGTGCGGGATGTACTGCCTTTCATTTCTCATGCATATGTCACGTGGTAAAGAATATAATTTTTTTAAAATTATTCAACCCGTCACACTCAACGAAACGACGAAATGGTATGCAGACAAATAAAAAGTCTTTTTCCGATTGTGCGTACTCGTTGTATAGTATGATGTTTTGTTCGTGTGTATATATATATATATATATATATATATATATATATATATATATATATATATTTGTAACCAATCATGTTAGTTTGCATATTCTGTAGTTTAAGATGGTTATTGTATTAAATACATAATTTCTTTCATTTAATAAATTGATGAAAATACATTGTCTTCCTCCCAAAAAAGATCGAAACATAAACAAATACCTACATTATTTCGTTAATGATGTGATAATCGTTGGGCTGACTGCTTGGTAAATCTTCTACCTCCGTATTCAGGTCCATGACATGGGTTTCTTCAAAACGAAAAGAGTGGATAACACGTGTCAAATCCTCATCGGACCTTAAAGGAGAAATAATAATTAATTTGTTGATACTGAATCTTTTTAATAAAAACCCAACACATATGCAGAGTATACATATAGTAAGAGTATTACAATGTGAAGATATCTTTGAACCACTCAGAGAAGTTTCTTTAAGAGATAATTCCGAATAACATTTGTATTTATAAAATTATTTAAAACATGGAAAAGGTTGCTATAAAAAAATTCAATGAATCAAAACAGGACTTAGCATAATTGCAAACTAATCTATAATTGCGGATACCTAAATTAAGCATTTTTAATGTGATGAGATGAATTACTACAACCCTCCATATATATGATAAAATAATCCAGAACAGTGCTCTTTCTGACAGATACATTAAATAAGTTTGCGAATAATTGGCTACAAAAAATAAAATTACAGGCACTTACATTTCTACGGCAGTTCCTTGCGTCGGATCGTAAGGAGCGTCATTGCAAATATCATCAAAAGTTTGCGTTGGAAATAATCCAACCCGGTCAGCCGCGTTAAAAAGATTAATTGTGGACAACGCTACAATGTCACCATCTTGTTATAAATCCGGTAAACTGTAAAGTTCTTGATTCATGACGGAGGGAATGTTTATTTACTGGTGAAAATAACTACTGTGACTCCCAGCTGAAAATATTTCCTTTTAGATGCATGATTTCCAAGCACCACCCCAAAAAACTAATAGGTGGTTCGTAAGTTTAATGATTGGTTGTCAATGTAACTGGCCGGGGTTATGATAAAATTGTGTACCAATCGTAACACCTATATTATGGGTCCATGGTTTGGACGTCCTAATTGGTCGACTAATGGTGTCTTTATATTTTCTCCATAGATTTAATGCTCACATCGTGTATTACCCCTTGCAGTCTCTACCACAACAATATTTGCATTTGCGCCCATACTTTTCTCGGTTTTCCCATTTTAGAACCCACCCCTTTATGCAATATCCCTCACCCTTTTGCAACATTGATCAACATTTGCCATCTCTACCACGACAATATTTTACATTATTATTTTTTGCGGTCATACTATTTGATCCTCAATTTTTTCCCATTTTGGATATGGAGATGGACAACTTCAGCGGCTGCAAGTCGTTATAGGAATATCTTCATCAGAGCCGCTTAGCTCAGTAACACAGGAAACAAAATTAGCGCCGCTACTCTTCATATCCCTGACATAGATCATTATCAGAGACAGCACAGTTACATCCGATGAAACAAAGATCATTAGAAAATAAGAAATCTAGAAGATCTCTACAAGCAGAATGCTTTGTTTTTGTGCATTATTATTTTTTGCAGTCATACTATTCTCAGCTTTCCCAAGATGCTTGACTTGTGGATTTGGTTATATATATATATATATATTATATATATATATATGTGTGTGTGTGTGTGTGTGTGTGTGTGTGTGTGTGTGTGTTAATTGCCTTTTACAGTCTCTACCACGATGGTTTCAAATATTTACAAAATATATGTTTGCGGTCATACTATTCGATCCTCAACTTTGATTAATGTATTCGGCTTGACTTTCTACTTGCCAATTCGCGCGTAGGAGTGTGATTAAATTGTGTTTAGCTGATGAAAATGAATGTCTGCTTGGGTTGGTAGATAAATGGGCGCCCTAGGTATCTTAGTGGTTAAGACGCTGGGGTGCTGGTTGAGAGATCGAGTCCGGACAATGACGTGATTTCACCCCGCCAGTGCTGGAGCGTAGTTCGGATTCCACGTTATACTGAAGGTCTAAGGCGGAGTGAAAAGCTTGACCCTCGTTAAAATGAACAATTCGGGGGGATGCTAATCGAAGGTTACCAATAAAGTAGAACTTTTTTAATGCATGAAGGATGGGACAGGGATAATAATGTAGTAAGTTTTAAGAGAAGTCGCTTGGTTTTTATATGAAGTTTAACACAGAAATTTCAACTATTACCGTACGGAAAAAAAAAGTAGGAACTAAAATCTATGGAGTGTAAAAGAATATTAGACGTATGGTACAGAACAAGCCCCGATGAGTCGGGTATACCTATGTGAAGTGGAGAGTAAAAGAAGTCAACTCACTACTTCACCACGCCAACTAGAGAGGAGAGGGGATAAGCTTGAACTTCGTAAAATCACTGCACGTAATAACAATAATACAAGAGTTAGGACAATTGTATGTATTATTTAAGTTGAGCATCTGACCGATTGTCTGATGCAAACATTTTAAGTTGATTTCTGATAATTATCATTTTTAACAGTGATTTAAAATCAATAATGTGTGTGTGTGTGTGTGTGTGTGTGTGTGTGTGTGTGCCGTCCTCACTTTCTCAGAGAAAAATCTCTCTCTCTCTGTATATATGCATATATATATATATATATATATATATATATATATATATATATTTGAATTAATTCCAATTATTCAGTACTCCCGATGTGTGTGTGTGTGTGGTGTGTGTACATCTCTCAGAATTAACTCCCTCTCTCTCTCTCTCTCTCTCTCTCTCTTGCCTTTAATAAATAATATAATTTAAAATTAAGTTTTTAACTTCAGTCGTAATGGCAATAGTCAAAACAATATTTGAAGTGAAGTGTAACGAAAACCAGTCTTGGAGACGAGAAGTGGTTTGACCTACATTCCATTCTCGCCTTTTGGATAGCCTCCGAGTGTTACACGCCTTCTCCCCGACAAAAGTAAATAGACACTTTCTGTTTGGCTTTACAGTAGAATAAATGAAAGCGATTCATATCTTTCGAATTATAGGTAAATTAAATATTATTCTTATAGAATACTTAAAATGTTTATTGCCAATTTAGTATACTGTAAAGAATGAATTAATATTAAGATGAACGAAAAAAATGTACGAAATTGAGACGCCACATCTTATATATATATATATATATATACACACAGAGGAATTACAAAAGTAAATAGACATTTTCGGTATGGCTTTAAAGTAAATCACTCTACTGACATGTGCTTTTATATGCTAAAGGCAACCGCTCTAAAGTACAAGATGTCAAGTAGATATGTTTTTGAACCACCTTAGACCTACGGTTTAGAAGAGAAATCCGTAACGTGGTACGGAATCCATTACTAAGTTTTTCTTTTATTTTATTCATGTTGAAAATAGTAAGAAAAATGCATGATGAGGGATGCTTGCTTGCATGCTTTCATATGGGGAGTTGGCTAAAATTTTCGAAACTGAAAAAAGAACGGGAAGTTTGTTTAAATTTATTGTTTAATATAAAAGTATATATACAGTATACTGTAAAGATTGAATTAATATTAAGATGAACGAAAGAAATGTAGGAAATTGAGAAGCCACATCTTGTATATATATATGTATATATATATATATATATATATATATATATATATATATATATACACAGTGTATATGTATATATTTCTCTGAAATTTAATTATAATGAGTATTAAGATGAACGATTTCTTTTTGCTAAGCCAATTGTCTAGTGTATTTCTTTTATTGTTAATATTGGGTGTCATTTAAATAATTAGTGCTCTTGCTGAACAAAATTAAGGAGAAAGTCAATCTTGCCTTTAATAAATAAGTAATTAAAATAAATGATGGTATCTGCCAACTCAACCTAATAAGGTATACCTAAACAATTAAAAAACACTATTTGGCAACTCATGTAAATAAAATAAATGGTGGTATCTAGCAACTTACCCTAATAAGGTATACCTGAACAATTAAAATAAATGGTGGTATCAGGTAACCCCCTCCATGGTCCAACATGCTAATGTTATGGGCATTGGTGCAAGAAACAACATGGTTACCAGTTTTTGGAGTTCCGGTAATATCAGACACCCCCCACCCCAATTTATATTGCATAGTAAAAAACTGAGTAAAAACGACATCTTTTAAGCATTTTTTAAAGATTAATCATATTTAATCTTAAATAAAAGCATACATATTGCATATCAATTTATTCAGAAATCAACTTTGCACATTTTGGTGTATAAATTGATTATTTATTCGTAATAGTATACATAGAAATGTTCTATAACAGCTGATTAAGCCAATATTTTATTTTTTTCAGATATCCAATGATGTATATAGTATATGATGCATTTTTCACTTGGTTGATTCTAATCTTATTTTAAATGAATATCATAGCTACTCCTAAGAAATTAAATATAAAGTTAAGAAAAAGCAGTTATGATCCAATTATTGGTAATCTTAAAGATGAACTGATTCCTACAGGACTATTCCAGCTACCATCCCAATCAGATGCACTTCAGCATTTCTATCATTAGAAAGAAATGATATGGTTATGAACAATAAAGAAGAGGCTGCAACAGTTGTACTTAATAAAGTTTAAAAATTCTGGGACTTAGAGGGCATTAAGACGCAAGATATTTCTAAAAGCAGAAGACCAAAAGAAAAGATTCTGACTTTAGTTAATGAGTATGAAACACTGAAAAAACACAAAAACAGGAATACTTTCGAAGATGAAAAGGATATTTTTTGTAAAAAATTAGATATGCTATTGGATATATCGGCAGCAGATGCTATTGAAACAATAATGAAAGACAGAATGAGAACAACAAGAAACAAAAGCGAAGATATAAAATTCCTTGAAGATCAAAGAACTATTCGGAATATGTACGTCTCCAGCCTTGATAAGTCTTATGTAACTCGGACAGAAAGACGAAACCAAAGAATTCGACATGACGTAGAGAGAAAAGAAAAACTCTTAGCAGACATGGATGCAGGACCCAGTGGTGAACAAGTGAATATCCCACCTGATGATGACATTCCTATAGATAATGATGAATCAAGTAATGAATCAAATGATTCCGACTTTCAACCTTCGGCTGAAAGAAATCCTAAAAAACGAATTCGCATTTTCGATTCTCAAATGGTTTCTGACACGGCTGATAGGCTGAATCTCTCGCATAGCCAAAGAACAGTTTACGCTGCAGCAGTTGCCTCAGAATTAAGTATAAATATACATGACATGAGCCTGTCAAAGTCTACTTGTAAATGTTCATGTAAAAATACAAGAGCATCTAGTGCAAAACAACTTACGGCATCATTCAATCCTCCAGAGCATTGCATTGTTCACTGGGACAGTAAATTAATATTGAAAACTACAACTGATTCAAATATGATAACAAAACTAGAGAGAATGTGCATATTCAACTGCCTCTACTACATAAAACCTTGGTTGTTTGCTTCCGTCGCCTGTGATGCACTTGTCAACGATTTAAATCTTTTTAATGAACTCATTGAATATAAAAATTATGATCACGATGTAACATCCAGTGCTCTTAAGGGATTAAATGGTCAGCTATGGTATCTGAGTGAGGAACTAGTACCACTTGCTTTGTTTTCCCAGAAAATTTCAGGTGCAGAAAAAAGTCTGATTGCAAAGTCGATGAAGAAAGTCTGTCAAATCAACCCGCAACACCCTCCTCCCAAAGGTCAGCCAATCTTCCCTAAGCTAACAAATACAACTAAGCTGTGTCAGTAAGTTGGTAAGGGTTCTTTAATTGTTTTCCAATGCTTGTACTAGTGGTGACTGGCTAAATGAACCTGTTACTTCTTGGAAAAATTGCAAATCTTTCCAAGTTATGTAGAACTTTGTCAAAAATATGAAAGTTGTGGTGAATGATCCTGCCGAGAGAGCAATCAAGCTGATTGAAGATTTCAAAGACAGAATTGTTAATGATGAATCACAAAAACAATTTCTGGTAAAAGTTATAGAGCAACATCGACGCCTTCTTCCAGACTTCAAGAAGAAATCTTTGGCTGAAATGTATAATTATGTTAAGTGAGCGTTTATTGTGTAATGTTATGCAGAAGTATTTATCTTTTTAATTAAACTTTGGTATAATTTTTTAATCATTGTAAAAGGAATTTATTTTTGTTTAAAAATAAATGCAAAAAAAAAAAAACGATGGGGACCTGGAATCAGGTTTGTTCCCACTCGAAATATACTGTATCTGGCTTGATAAGCTGGTCTAATTTCGAGCCCATCGCCGCGAAGCTGCCTGGAATGATGCTTCAGGGTGGCGGTAACACCCCTAGAATATATAATTAAAATAATATATTATTACCAAGAAAAAATAATATAGTCATATGTTTATTCACAGAGAAGCGGAAAAACTTTCGTTTTCTCAGTCAAATTTTTAGGTCCCATATAAATTGGGGGGGTCTGATATTACCGGAACTCCAAAAACTGGTAACCATGTTGTTTCTTGCACCAATGCCCACAACATTAGCCCGTTGGACCATTAAAAATTTTAAAAGGTGAAATTATGGACCACCCTACCCTCCATATATAAATAAGTGATATCTGGCAACTCACGACCCTCTATATAACCTCTGCTTGGCCCCAGGACGTTCATAATGCGTCGGACTCCGGTGGAATAAAGAACTCTTCCTCAGATTAAGGCTTAGATTAGGTTTCCCTTTGGTGGGTGAGGACATCCCACCTACTTCCCCAAAGACCTCCTCCTTCTCCTTTCTTTTCCTCTCTTAGGTTAAGGCTACCCCTTTGGGGGAGGTCATCCTCCCTTCTCCCCCTTGGCAGCATTGAGTTGTTGCATAACCCTACCCCCCTTTGCAGCATTGATGTTGCATAAGCCTTGCAACATTGATGTTGCATAACCCCCTCCCCTGCATTACATACCCCCTAACACCCCTACATTGCATACCCCATATCCCCCCTGCATTGCATACCCCCTTTGTTGCACAACCACCTTGCAACATCTTGCAATATTGATCAACATTTGCAATTGTATTGCAACATTCCTGCACTCTCCCATTTTGCGCCCACACTACTCATACTAAAGTCTTAATAGGCATAGGATCGAAAAGAAACCCCCTTTCAACCCCTAGGGAGGAATAAAATTGAATTTGCTGGCGTAAGTTCATCTTTAAAGTAGGCCCCATTTCCCACGGGCTGGGTGGAGATATTAACTAAAAGAGTAACAAGGGAACGCAACTAAGATATTCTCGTCTGACTCGCTGTCACAGTTCTCTCTCTCTCTCTCTCTGGTGGACTGCCCTCGATTAACTTCTCCCTCTGCTTGACGGCTCCCGACTCCACTAATTCTCGAGCTGTGCTGCGTGCTGTTTATCCCTATCCAGAGTCCAGTTTTCATTTTACGTAGAGAAAGATCAACCTTGTGTTCTTTTCAATACGTTCCTTAAACTTATAAAACATTTTAAATACATTATTTTACAAGGTTTTAAATACCATAACTGTTTTGTATTATTTCAGTGGTTAAGTCAATCTAATATTATAATAGTGTCATTTAAAAGATAAAATTACTGTAGTGTATGGTAAATGTCATAATTATTTGTCTTTAGCGCCAATATTTCCAAGTGCTCAATTGGATGAAAATATGGGTTTTATCGCCTGCTCAGTTTCGTCACACATCATTGGTGGAAAAGCTCACGTGGTTTGATAGGCAATAACGCATGCGCAGTTTAGTTCTGATTTGACATGTACATGTCCTACGCTCCGCTTTTGTTAAAAAGTCAACCTGATGCGAGGCTATTTTATTTTACTGAATGTAATTGATTTATGTCAGAATTCTATAGATAATAAATCCCCCATTTTTGCAATCCCAGCACCAGAACGTATAATTGAATAAAAGTAAAAGCACTGTATGAGAGAACAGTTCATTAATACTCACAGTACAAGTTTCGATAGTTCACGTATCGTCTTTCAGCTGTACAGGTGTATCTCGCTTATAGTAGTAGACACGTTCCTGGAAAACACCATATTAAGCGAAACTACGCTAACTGAAGCACGTTTTCCACATTGAAATGTAAGTATTATCGGAAGATACGTTCTCGACGTAAGATTTTCGGCCTTTTAACGTAACACACATGAAAAATACACATTAAAAACAAATAATAAATATTGTAAATGCCTGTATGTAAATTAGAAACAATAAAATAAAATACACAATTAAAACAATTTAGCAATTAAAAATAAAAACTAATACTCACCACCATTGGAGCAGAAGAAGGCTTGGTGGAGTTGGTGAAGTGATGGAGAGGTGGTGGGAGAGGAGTTACGAGAGGGCAGAAGGGGGAGGGTTGTCTTCTGTCTCGCTGCTTGATACGTCTGTGATAGCTGGAGGCGACTTGCTTGCAGGTTTGAAGAATTTGTGAATTGACTGTTGCATCGTGAGCTTTTGCAGCTGGCAATACCATTCTTAAGATCTCTGCTAACTTTCAAACTTCTTTTCAAAGAAGGATCATGTTCTTCGAGAATTCTTATTGCTGCTTCAATGTGCTGGAAAGCCTCCGACATGTGTTTCAATGTTAGGTCCTCCTCTCCTCTGATGCAACTCGCCCTGCTCAAGCTGCATCAGCTCCTCATTGGTCAGTGACTCGACGTGGGACTCCAGCAGCTGCTCGACGTCCTCTTCTTCAACTTCACTAAATCTGACGTCCTTGGCTAGAATCATGATATCTTTTTGGATAGATGTAATAGGCTCCTCGAATCAGCAAAAGTCGTGAACGGCTTCAGGCCAGATCTTGCTCCATACACCGTTCATCGTGGACGGTTTGATCTCATCCCAACTTCAAATGTTGTTAATTGCCTGGGCGATGTTAGAGCCACGACAGAACTCTCGTACCGTAGGCATATCTTCGCCATTTGTCTCCTTGATAAACTGGGCCAAATTCCTGTGCAAATAATATGCCTTGAACGTGGCTAAAACACCTTGATTCATAGGTTGGATCAAGGCCGTCGTGTTCTTCGGGAGGTACTCGAAGCAGACTTCTCTTGAAAGGTCGTTCAGGTTTGAAGGATGTCCAAGGGTATTGTCCAATACTAACAAGGCTTTATGAGCTATATTCTTCTCTGCGCAGTAATTATAAAAAAAATATATAGGGTTATGGTTTGATGCCGTCACCCTCATACGTTGGAAATTTCCAGCAGATATTGGTGAAGAGCTGACGACAAAACCCCTACGTCTTTTCGTTAAAAAATTGTTTGAGGAGGTCTTCAAAAGACCTTGTTAAATAGTGTTTTTGGTTAATGTTTAATTTATATGTCTTCGGTATTTAGCGCTGCCTAATGGTAAAGACGGAAATTACTATACCTTATTATTTCGTTGACCCTCGCTTCTGGTTGTAGGGCGCGCGGCTGTCTATCGCGGCTGTCTATCGTGCCTCTCTTTCGATGTAGACGATGGGGTTACGCAACGAGTTTATTCGGTTTAATTAATGTGGGCATTCACTACACTTAAATACCTGAAGGTATTAGTTTTATATTATGAGGTTTTCACTCAGAACTTAGAGGAAGATTAATCACGTCCCCCTTGACTAAAGCTTCGCTTGTATCTAGCCAGCCCTGAGATGAGCTAATATAAAATTCCTTTTGTCTTACGAATTCGCTGACTTTACAAAGTCCCCAGACGTCTAATATTTGAGTTTTCATTATTTGTTCTCTCGAAGTAATTTTAATGCGTCAGCGATGGAAAATTTTCATACAAAATAATACGTTTTTCTTGTTGTTATGTGGACCTAATCCCTACATATTGGGTTCTATTGTATCGCAATTATTTCCATTCCCAATAGGCTATGTCGCCAATCTCGAGACAATTTTGTAGTTATTTAATTCAATTAATTAATAATTATTATTTAATTAAGAAACAAAGGTGCCATATACGATACCATGTTGTAGGCATGTATAGTTTTTCCATAGTAATCCTTGACAGCTGAGCAAAAAAGAGACTAAAACCAATCCGAAAATACACTCACTATGACCCAAGCTTTCTTATTGGACCGCCAAATTATCGGCTGTAGCTCTTCACTGCCCGTGGATTTTTTGAGAGGTAAACGAGTAAAGGCTTAAGTTTGAAGTCGCCTTCTGAATTACCACCCAGTAACAAAGTCAGCCAATCCTTCGCTGCTAGAACCTGGCGCAGACTTCTCCGTATAAATAAATGTCATGTCGGGCATTCTCTTCCCAAAAGGTCCGGTCTCGTCCACGTTGTAGACTTGCTTTGTTGCGGTATGTAGCCCCCATCTTCGATGATGCCCTTCAACTCGGCGGGGTAATTAACGGCCGCCATCCAAATGTTGTGTAAGCTATGTCGTCTCTTAAATCTACCGAACCAACAACGGCTCGCACTAAAATTTTCTATGTTAGAACTCTCCCACCTTGCTCACTTTTCGCGGCCTCAAACTTTTAGCATTTTCTTGAATAATCATAATATTAGTAGGCACATTTCTTTGATTCTCATCCTGTATCCAGACACTTAATAATCTCTCCATATTTTCTAAACTACCTCTCCTACTACGCGATAACTTTATAGCACATTTTACTTCTGTTCTTCTGAATAGTGGACACAGTAGTCAGGGGAAGTCCAAGCGAACGCGCAATGGCGGCCGCCTTATCACCAGCATCGTAGCGTCTTAAAATATCTAATTTCACTTTATAATTATGGTTTTCCTCTTACTTTTAGGAGTAGCGCAGTCTTTGTCACTTAATCCACGTTTGCTAGCCATCTTGCAGAGTTTACAGTAATGTAAAGGGTGAAATAATGGTTAATGACGATGAAATAATGAAGCAGCAAAACACCACCAACTAACATAATCAATGCGTGGGTAAACTGTATGTAAAGAGACGCCTGTGAAGTAAGTGTACGCAGTACGCATGCGCAGTGTGACGTAGCTAGTCTTGGAGCTTACGAAAGCGTCTAAGGTACGTAGTATCAAAGTGTCAATTTTTGTCAAATAATATATGCTGCATAGTTTCCAAGGACGTTATAGTGGGGTAGCGTACTACGTTAAACGAAAAATGGTAGAAATTTGTTAACTCCGTTATAGCGAGACTACGTTAAGCGAGGTTCAGCTGTATAATGAAAGAGCCAAATACAAGTGAAGTCCTTAAGTATTGGAGGGTTGGAGTGCAGGTGATTGAGGCGTGGTTTATCACATTCCTTCCGGATTACATCTATAGTTTCCTTTTGATAAGTTGAAGTTCCGAAAAGTTTCAATTAACGCAGATTCAGTTATTTATCATTTGATATAATAATTCGCATTAAAAACTACTTTGCTTTCATTCCAATTAACCTAGTAATTATTATGGACGCGTTTAAACCCTGCATTGGATTTGTGAGCAAACCTGACGTCTCTCTTGAGCTCCTTTAATCGCTTTTCCAAAGTTTTACCTGTTTATCCGGTATAGTTTATATCACAGTGATTACAAGGGGTTTTGTATACTCCTGTAATTTTATCATTCATATCAGTTTTGTTTTATTTTATTTAGCGAGAACCTCAGAGCTCACAGTTATGGAATACACCATATTTGAATTCTGAAATATCCTAAACAATTTATTAATCATGCCTATAATGCAGCCAGAAAGAAATATTTGTAATGAAAATAAGAATAGTAATAATTGCAATAATAATTATAATACTAGTAATGACGAAAATGTAAATAATAATAGCAAATATATTGTTGTACTATATAATACACACTTAGAGAATGCTACCAAGTTTCTCAGAAATACTAATTATAGAAAATAACCATCAGTTTCTGCACAAACAGTTACGGGTAAAATTGCCCTAATTAAGGCAAAGGTACTTAGGGATAAATTTGCCCCAATTAGAGGAGGGTGTTTAGGGGTGAAATTACCCCAATTAGGCAAGGGTGTTTAGGAATGAAATTACCTCAGTTAGGGCAAGGACATCTATGGGTGAAATTACCCAGTGAGGGCAAGGCTATTTAGGGGTAAAATTATCCCAATTAGAAGGTTGTTTAGAGGTAAAATTATCCCAATTTGGGAAAGGTGTTTACGGGTAAAATTATCCCAATGAGAAGACTGTTTAGGGGTGAAACTACCTTAATAAGGGAAGGGTTTGTAGAATGTTACCCCAGTGAGAGCAAGTATCTTTGGGGTAAAGTTATTCCAATAAGGGCAAGGGTGTTTAGGAAAAAAATTACCCCAATAAGGGCAAGGGTGTTTAGGGAAAAAATTACCCAAAGAGAGAAAGGCTGTTCAAGGGTGAAATCATCCCAGTTCTGGAAAGGGTGTTTAAGGGTGAAATCACCCCAATTAGGGGTAAGATAAAGGGATAAAGGGATAGTTAGAGGGGTAAAGGGATAAAGGGATATTTAGTGGGGTAAAACTGAGAGAAAGGGTGGTTTGAGGGAATAATACTTAATGAGGGAAATGTGTTTAGTTTGCTTTTAAAAACGTCGGTCTTTTTAGAATATTCCTTCAAGTGACTAAGATAATTAAAAGTTAAAATTACATCAATTTTTTACTTTTAATAGCGAACTTTTACATCTTTTTTTCCTGGAAAAATAAATATACTGTATGCTAGCGGAAAAAGATTTAGCCAACTTTTCATTACTTATGCTTTTATTAAAAATTATATCTTAACACAAATATATTTTAACGCGACTAAAATGTTGGATGGATAATTTAATTAATTTCAAGTTGGTAAACTATTTACTAGAAATATTCACAGAAAAATGCGAAATATTAAAGATTTTTCAAAGTGCACGCACAAAGTTCGCTGCTTCTTCTGATCTCTTATGGGTAAAATTGCTCCTTTCTCGCCTTCCAGTTAGAATGTTGTTGAGGGCAGTTACTGGTCGTCGCAGGACTTAGTGTGTCCACCATCAGTTTCAACAATCAACAACATCTTGTATCCCCTTGCGCCACCGAAAAATTGCAACTTGGATGGAGGGTTCACTTAGCTACGGCCAGTATGGTGCTATCCTCTTTGTCAGTTCTTGCAAAGTGTGGTCTGGTTCCACGGTACACCATTTCTTACATTTTCCTCAACAAGATTAAAGATTTGGCTGATTGGAGACCAAATATTGGGTTTAATGAGGACTATGCAATTTTCCCTTCAAAAATCAATGGTGATTGTACTATTAAAATCTGTCTAATCTAACTACTTTCCAAAGAGTGCGAGACAAAACGTTGCAGTGTTTCTCAAGAGGTACAAAGGTCACCCACGGGCCAACGTCATTCTCTTAACGTGACATTTAATCGGCAAGTTATTTTGGGTTAGATAAGTTAAATTCGGCTTAGTTAGGTTAGGTAAAGTTAGGTTAAGTTACCTTTATAAAGTGTCAATAGATTGTTCTAGTAATCAAATGAGTAGAGATCCAAGTCAGCCAGCATTCCCTAAAAATAATCAGAGAAAGAACATGAAGATACTCACGAGTGTGTGATTATATAAAGTAATGAAGTAACATTCGATTTAAGTCCTGATTTCAACCATGACTTTTGAGAAGCAATTAAGCAAAGGACAAGGAAATTCACTTCTCTCTTTCACTAAGGAGTTTCTTGTTTTACTAATACAAAAAAAATTAAAGTGAATTGAACGGCATCTTTGTCATCGATTATCACTGACCCTACACAGATACCAGATTTTCCATCGCGGTGATGAAGTGACAATTATCATGAGAGAAGGATGAAATATATACTATCTTATACAATGTTATATATTTCATTGACTGTTGTGATAAAATATGCTACATCATAACCGACGTCGAGTCTGTTCAGTTAAACTCTGCCTTTAGATGATGTCGTGTCCCTTGCTTCGGGTCCGACGTATACGGCTGAAGATCCCCTTCGTCACATGACCTTTACCTACGCAGAAGGTTAAACAACCTCAAACATTATTATGGCAATCTTACATAGAACTGATATTAAATACGTAAAAATCACCACAATTCATTCAAAAAATTTATCTTTTTATAATATGAAGACAATGACTACACTAACGACAAAAAACACAAAAACGAGGAGCAAAGCTAACCTACTCTGCTTCAAAGTTTACCTAACCTACCCATAGACTTCTCCAAGCTAGTTTGAGAAATGGGGAAGGTGAGTGTGTAATGACTAGATCACTGCACGTAAGGTACTTGACTCGGTTCAGTTCTCTTTTAAAGGGGAGTTATTTTCCCAGGTTGGTGGCGTTACCACACGTCTCGGACGAAGCACGTTAAACAGATCAACGAACCGAGTTCACCTCCGAGTTGACACTCAATTAAAAGCCTGATGCACAGCTTAAAGGACGTAAGTTTCATTCCCACTGCCTGGTACATACGATTTTTTTCGTTGTTGCCCTTGTCAAATGTCGCGTTTCGTTTGTTTCGTCTAATGAGCGGATTAGGAATGCATGAACTTTTTAACTTCGTTCATTGAATCCTCCTAATTCCCACTAAAAAAAAAGAATCATTTCCAACTTTTAAGTCATTTTACTTTAAAATACTGTTATTAAGTTCCATTATGGTAGTTTCCTTAAATAAAATATAACGTATATATAAAGTATATAAAATTTCTAAATTACTTTTTATAAATGAATGCTAAAATTATTTCAAATTCAATGATTCCTATTAAAAAAAATAAATTTACAGGTTCGAAAGTGCAAAAACCAGATGCCAAATAAAGTTTTCCCTCTTAAATTAATGGTCATTTGCAGTAATAAAAAAAAAGATTTTTTAAATTTACAAACTTTTTCATGCAGAATTTTAAATTTTCCTTTTTGGTGAGAATTTAACAGTCATCCTAAAGAGAACTGAGGACAGCTCAAAATCCTTATCATTCTTTTGTTTAAAATTTGAAAATTAAAAATTTTACTTATACTTTGAAGCCTGTATTTTATAAATTCTTTATTTATAAAATAAGTATTACAATTTTACAATTTTTGATGTTACACTAATTTTAACATCAAATAAGTAATTGTTAGTTGGACTATTTATTTTACTTAATTTGGCCCTTAAGCTTTAGGCTTTACTGGGCTCTTAGATTAATTTAAGATAAAACATCACATATTAGGTAGTTATGATTAATAATATATAAATCATGAATAAGAAGTGTTAATTAATTTAAAATAAGAGTTCATTAACGAACAAATAGATGAAAATAAGAGAGTGAATTTAAATAAGTGTGAAATCATAAAGTTATTGTGAAAATATTCATTTTTCATTTATTTATACAAGTTGATTTATAAACTAAATATTAGAATATTACAGTTTCTGTTATGTTATAATACAATGTTATGTTAAAATACAGTACAGTATTACAGTTTATGTTATAATGCAGTACAATATTACAGTTTGTTATGTTATAATAATCAACAATATTGTTAATTGAACTATTTAGTTTATATAATTTGGTTCTTCATCTTTAAGCTTTACTGGGCTATCAGATTAAGTAAAGAAAAAATACTTGATATATAAGTCATATTTAAATTATGAATAATACACAGAAAAACTAATACTAGAATTACAATATACACTATACTAATCTTAAGTTATTATTAAGTTCACACACACACACACACACACACATATATATATATTATATATATAGATAGAGAGAGAGAGAGAGAGAGAGAGAGAGAGTGTGTGCTCGAAGTTGGAGGAAAAGTGCCAGGAACGACTTTCACCAAAAATTCTTTACCCTGTGAAAATAATTTGTATATTTTAAATTGCTTAAAGCTATACATTTATCCGCTGCATTTAACTTTCTCTTCAAGTCTTGGCTTTCTTACAACCCATCTACAGTATCTATGGTTATTAAAAATCAACATTTATACCACCACATTTGCTATGACTGAAATATCGATTATGGATTAGCCTAAACAAATGTTATAATGCCTTCGAGTGTTATAGTGTATTTTCAACTTTGCATTCTATAATTTATTTCCTGTTTTACTGCTTATCTATTCATGAAATGAGCATCCGGAAAGCAATAAAATGAGCAAAAAGTGAAGGTATGTAAAGAAAGTAAAGGAAATGGGGTATGGTGTATACCGACCACTTCCAGAACTGTACAGAGTGTATTTAAATGCCAGCCACAAAAAATAAAAATTAAAAAATAGGGGAGTGGGGAGTGGGATGCCAGGCCCCAAATTAAAAAAATTGAAAAATTTGTAACTCAACCTAACCTAACAAGATTCAGATTTTTATAGTACAATGATTCGGCTATGCACCATCAATAGTTGAACCTAACATACAAACTATCCTTGAATATACAGTACCTTAACCTAACCTAACCTAGCCTAACCTAATTATATATAGAATATAGTAACCTAATCTAACCAAGCCTAAACTGGAAAATAAATTAATAAGAATTAAAAATATTCTAACCTAACCAATCTCTCATGCACCATTAGGGCATATCATACTCACTCTGGGTTCAGGGTTGAAATTTTGGAAAACAAAGTGGCTAATATGTATTCCTATGTAAAAATTAATTCTAAGATGGGTTTATTATTTGCAACTTTTCCAAAACATCTCATTTTCATGGTCAAAATCGCGATTTTCTGATTTGAAGGCTGCCTAACGCAGCCTCAGGGCACCCAAACCAAAGCACGCAGCTGTTCTGCATATGATTTAGTCTAAAAGCTGCTTTTCTGACCTCATCCTTGCTTTCTTGCGTGTTTGAACACCTCTG